>JASAMY010001189.1:0-36408 GCA_030248085.1 Paralinhomoeus sp. GSCO2_6 | reverse complement strand
ATACCAGTAATGACTTTTGGGGGGCGAAAAGGAGGACGGCATACATGATAGCGCACACAAATAATTACGAAAAGTTTTGTCCCCTTCCAGACTCGTCCCCTTCCCCTTCCAGTTTGGTTTTCCAGAATGAAATGCCCTTGGGGAGAGCTTACACGACGAAACAACGCGCGGGATACAGTAATAAGTTCAAAAAAATTTTCATTTCCTAATTTGGTGCGTATAGGCAATATTTGCATAATTAGTAACAATCGTAGATACTGTGTCCACTTATGCTTCCGCCAAATGTGCAGCGGTGCTTTTTGTTTCTAGACACACGACACGCCCCACGCATGATGCAGTGCTACTGAAGCCTCGATTGCGAAATTGGCGTCATCCAGTGGCAGTAATTACGGGAAGTGGGAGCATTTCCGAAGTGCGCGCAAGGTTGTGACACGACGGCATCAGCGGGGGTGGCCGAGACGATCAGTTGGCGGCCGGCAGCTGCGGCGGCTGCGGCGGCGGCAGTGGCGGCGGCCGTGTGCTGCAGTCGAGCTGTAGTCAGCTCGAGCTCCCGGTCTTGTCGAAGTCGTTTGCTCTTGTATCTTCGGTTTTGGAACCAGATTTTCACCTGCGTCGCCGTCAGGCCCAGCTGCTGAGACAGCGCGTCGCGCTCTTGCGCCGACAAGTAGCGCTGCACCTTGAAGCGATTCTCGAGTGTTTCCACCTGAAATCTCTATACTGGCCACTATGGAGTTTGCGGGACACGACGCAGCGCTTCCAAAACCTGATGCTGCGTGAAGAGCACTCTGGGGCTGCGACGGTTTTGTTGGTGGCGCAGGAGCACGGGCGACTTTTCCTCGGGTCGGAGAGACGGGTTCGCGTCGACTTCTGGCGGACGCAAGCCTCGCAGGTCGAACACCGTCGTCGTCGGGGCCCAGGGAAGTGGCAGTGGAAAGGGCCGTGGTTCAGTTGCCACCGCATGCGCGTCGCGACGTTGAGGAGAAGTCGGGCCTTCAGCGAGCATTCGCCCGTTCAGCATCGCTCAATAGCTGAGCAGCGAAAGCAAGTGAAAAAGGAACTTCTTGGAGAATGCGCGCTCGTACGTGCGAGTTGTGGCGGCAGCGCACCGTAGCCGAGGGCGGGCGGGCGGGCGCGCGCGCGCGCGCCACCTCGTCCAGGTCTAAGAGCCCACTTAAGGCGAGTGCCTCATGGGTATGGCCCTCGACCAGATAGGATTACAAGAAGATCAAGCGCGAATGGCGCCGCTGAGACGAAAAGCGCATCCGCCGCTGCCGCTGAGTCGAGTCAATATTTGGCTCTTGAGCGCCAGTCGGCCGTCCCACAACAGCGTCTCCGTCTCGATGAGTCGACGAAAGCCGCCGTTTTTCCACGCTTCTCGTTTCACGGCTCCAGCAATCGCACATTTACTCCTTCGACCGTCGGCTACCGGTCACCACTCCATGACGAAGTATACTGTATCCAAACTGCACACAATGTCTTGCGTGGACGCTCAACGGCGGCGTCGACAACGGCGACAAGGTTAAGAGGCCATTGAAACCGCTTCACAATGGACTGCCCAGCCGTAAAGACGCTTTCCAACCTAGAGACCACTCCACTATATGTTCAGCGCGCACCGTACTACAACACGAGCAGACGTGTAAAATCGCAGACGCCAGTGTTGCAGTCCAGAACATTTCCCCTTCTTTTTCTCCCCCCCCCCCGGGGGGGGAGGGGAACTGACCTAGGCTAAAACCTCCCGGGGGCGGTTGACACCGGTGTCACTGAGGACTCCCTTCGGCGCAGTGCGCAGTCGCGTCTGCCTGTACTGCGGGCGGCGCTAGCCTGTAGCTGAAAGGGGCGGAAGATCGCGGCGGTGCGTCACCGGGCGCGTCGACTCGTGCGTGACGCAGCGGACGGCGACGGCGCCGCTTGCTCCTCGCCAATCCGCTGACTCGGTCGCTCGCCGTCGTCTGCGCCGCCTTCCCGTCATTGGCTGACGCGCGGATCAAAAGCTGCTGATTGAGCCCCACCGCTTCCATCTTCTTAGCGCGCATCAAGTGGTGGGCTGACGACATCTCCTAGAGCATCAGACACGCGCCTCCACGAGCCTTGCTACATCTCGGTGAGATGTAGATGAGAGAGATACAATGTATGCCATCCGTGGCTGCTCTTTGGACGGTATACCTCGGTAAAATATTTTTCCACTCTGCGCATCTATGGAGACGCCACAAGAGCTCGCGACCGTGCCCTGCGCGGCGCTGGAGGGGGAGGGGCAGAACAGCACAGTCGACTCGCCAGTGCGCCGCATTCCGTCGTCAGCGCCTCGACCAGACGTGACGCGCCTTCAATCTCGGTCGGCACTCGGCAGTGCGCACCAGGTGCCGTTGGCTGCTTCGCAGAGCGCTTCCTATTGTATGCAATTTCCCCACGCGCCTGTCTCCTCTACAGCTGGCCCTTTCGAAAAGGCGTTCTCGTGGCAGCTGCACCCCTTCTTGCCCCATGCGTCTACGGTGGTGGGGCGGTCGTCGCGGAGGCGACTACGGCATCGGCAGCAGCAAACGTCAACGTTGCAAACGTGCAACGTGCAACGTCAACGAGCATGGACGAGTTAAAAAAAAACAACAACAAAACTCAACAACAGCAACAACAACCGCAATGCAACGCAACAACAGCCACGACAGAACAACAACCAACCAAAAACAGTAGCGCTGAGTACCGTAAATCCTCCAACAGTGCCCTGGGCACTACAGTTTCAACCATCCCCAATAAAACGGAGAGAGGTGGGAAGTATTGGAAGAGGCCACTTTGAATTCAACGTCAAAATTTGGAAAGGTAATGCAAATTTTGCAGTAGAAATTGACGATTTTGAACTGTCTCTGGCCGTTTTTCCACCATTCAAAGGTTGATTTACCGTTAATTGTCGCTGAAGCTTTGCTTATTGCTTTGTATATCCCATTCTTAATGCACCTACCTACCTACAATATTTTGGTTCATATAAGGCGCATGGCTACCTCCCACCGCCGGGGCCACTACGTATCTACCGTAAATACTCCAAAGAACGCCCCCCCCTCCACTTAACGTCCCCTCCAATGAACGCCCAGGGGCGAGGGTAGGTGGAAAAAGTAATCGCCCACTCTCCAATGTACGCACTTTGGAACACAGTTATGCAGAGGCTTATCAAAACAGGATTATCCACGCTGTATTCTACGTTTGGGTCTTGTAATATTTATTGCCTGTACGCACTAGAACGGCTATTGTTTAGCCTCTCCGAAAGGTGATTTGCACCAATAACCATACAATTTTCATGTTTAACTCACGATTATTGAGTCTGCACAGCATTATTACAACGCCATTTACTAGTTGAATTTATGAACGCCCCCCCCCCCCCCTCCAATGAACGCCCCCCCCCCCCTCCAATGAACGCCCGGGTAGAGGGTAGGTTGAAAAAATGAACGCACAGGGCGTTCATTGGGGGATTTACGGTATGGAGAGAAGCACAGTATTTTCAACCTACCCCTACCTGGGGCACCATTAGAGGGGGCACTATTGAAAGGTTTACGGTATTGGCGAACTGAACAAGCACTATCAAATGGAGACACGGTGGCGAAACTTCTTCAATGTAGAATGATGGGACAAGGGATCAAACTAGTTCAACTGGGCATAAGATTAGAATTCGGCCCACCTTGTGTTTGGTCTAGGGCGGTACGGATCGCAGTAGACGCGTTCTCGGAGTCGGCCATGCTCTGGTCCTGCCGCTTCCTTGTCAGCGACCCCGAATGGAAGTCCCTTGATGATCCATCCCTCCCAGAAGACGTCGCCCTCTTCCTTCAGCCAAGCGGCCCTTTCGTCGGCGTCGACCGCTGTGACGACCTCGCATTCGCTTGCCATTTGCGGCAGCATGGCACTGAGCAGTGGCGCGTGCGCAGCTGTTTGAAAGGCAACCGACCAGCGCAGCGTCGTCTCGCTGCCTGGCCAACTGACTCTTTTCACTTGGAATTTGGACGGACTCCGTCTATTCATGTGCGCCTGCATGCCTCCCATGTGCAGGAGCCGCAGCCGCAAAACGGTCGCAAGAAAGTCCGCATACTCGAGAGCCTGCGGCTCTTCCCTCACTTTCCAGCGCTGAAGCGTCGCGAAATGCGTCAGAGCTGGCATGGCCTTGACGGCTGTCGGTAGAAAGCTGCTCTCCGAGCAAAGGTCTACCAAATCCAAAATCGCGAGTCGCTGCAGCTGTGGAAGTTGTCGAAGTTCACTCCGAATGCCATCTTCGGAACGGCAAGAGTAGGCAAATTTGGAGATGCACAGTCGCCGCAAAGTTTTAGAAATGTTGCTTGGAATTCCGAAGGTGTCGACAAATGTTGGTTGGCACTGAACGCCAGGTAAATGTAGTTCGACCATAGGAGTCGTTTGCGGCGACAGGCGAGCCGCGAGACGCGTGTCGGTCTCCGACGGGTCATCAAGATGCATCAGCGCGTAAGCGACCGCTTTCACTTGCGAGGACACGCTCATAAGCAGTGGTTGAACGTATTCGCTGAAGACTCGACTGCTCTTGTGCCGCACGTTGAGCCTGACGTCAGTCAAATGTCTCCTAAACAGGTGGCGCTTGTCCAGCACGTGCAGTTGGATACGGTCGTCGTCAACATTTCAACAGCACCAAAGACTCGTTACACGTCGATAATGTTTCTATGTGAGTGCAACAATCGTAGCAAGAAGTCAGACGAGGAAGAAGAGAAGCGCTCACCAAGTTGGAATTTGGGCAGCGATGCTGGCGAGCGTCCATAGGAGTAGTTGGTCGAAGCAGTCGCTATTTTTCTCAGAGCAGTGGTCGCCTGATACGCCGAGGCAGAAGGAGAGGAGACGCGAAGGCGCGCCCAGTTGGCGCAGTGCTGCTGCGAGGACGGAGCGGACGGCGTCGACTTCGCTCTCCACCGCCCAGCCGCCTCTCAGCGCCGTCGCGACGCCGCGCGCCGACGTCAGCCGCGCCCTGTACTCGTGCGCCGTCTGCCGCTCCACGATGAGGCGTCGATTAGTGCCGGGTTCGATGATGAGCTCGGAGGTGTTGTCGACGAGCACCAGCTGGAAGGCCGCGCAGTCGCAACGCAAGCGGCCAAGGAGCAGCTGCCTCGCCCATCGGCGGCAAACGAGGCAACAACTGGCGACGTCAGTCGGCGACAAGTTCAACGGCAGTTCCTTCAACACGTCCGACATGGGCAGTTCCATGGCGTGGCGTGGCGAAAATGGGCAAATGGGTACCGACTCGCAGGCGATGTCAGAATGTGGACATGTAGACGCAGGCAATGTGGACAAGTCCCGCCGCGAGTCGCCCACGACAGTTCTCAGAAGAATACGGGTTACGCGACAGGGTTTTATGACTGGCTCCCCTTCCCCCCAGCCCCCCCCCCCCCTCGTCCCCGCCTGGGTCGTCTCTGCACTGCCGCGGTTGAAGGGTGGGGGACATGCACCAACGCACGGCACGGACTCCGATACAGTGTCTACAACTGCCCAGCGTCTAAGATGCCTTATCTCCCATCGTCCACTCAGCGTTCGTGTCCGTCTTGTGTCCAGCAGGCATGGAGGCCTCCACTCGCGCCGTCGAGTAGGACCGGCGGCTGTGCTGGGGGCACGGTCAGGGCGGCAAGCGCAGCCGCGCAGCGGCAGCCACGGCCGCTCTAACCACAACATGCCTCGGCCGACGTGTAGTAACTCTGTACTACACGGTAGACAAGCGGCAAAAGCATAGCAAGCAGTCGGCTACCGGTAGCGAGCGACGGGCAACCAACACAAAGCGGAGGACGAATCTACTAATCAGGGTGTACGCGTCAGCGTACAACCCTAATATGTGAGCACTTGCGCGCGCGAGAATACGGATTTTCGATCGCCCATAACATTTGATTGCCTGAACCGATTTCGGCGCGTTGTGGCTCAAAAGAAGCGCATTCTTTGGGGCACCGAACGTGCCACAGCGCGTTAAGGAGAAACGCCCAAAAATGTTTCGAAAACGTGGTGTTTTTTTATTTTTTATGTTCTCCACCCAGTTTTCGGACCGCCACTCGGAAATGCCGCATCCAATAGGGATGAAACTTGGCATGCGAAGGCGGTCCATGATGGCAATTTTGGGTACCAAAGGAATTGTCTCTGCATCCTACCTATCTGGAGATATTGCCGATTTTATGCGTTTTTTGGACATAGTCGTTTTTGGGCCTGTTTCTATTTGCTCGTAGTTGCCGGAACGCCGCGCAAAAAGTACACTGCCTCGCGACCGTCTCCACAGAGTTTACAAAATAATTTTCACTAGCCGCGCCCGCTATATTGCCTCAATGATTACCATTCCATTCATTACACAACTACAGTACGACAGACTTCACCACATCAAAAAACAGAGGGAGGGCGCTTCGCTGTACACGAGCACCACACAAACGGCAACAAACGAGGATCGCAGTGTCACAAGCTATCATAACAGCATTGAGCAACGCTTCTTTACGGCTGTTGCGCCGCCATTTTCGGGCTCGACAATTGGGCGGACGTGGATCGGAGTCGGCGCGTCGGGGGCGGTACTTTCTCCACTGAAATCAAAGCGTCGCAGGGGGAACGAAGGCGTCGAACGCGACTGTTTTTCGCGGGAAGGAACACGCACGAGGCTCCTCCGGCTGCTCGTCCACCTCCATCTGTTCCACAGGCGCAGTCGCCGCCGCCGGTTCAGCGTCATCTCCCTCCTGTGGCGCCGACATTTTTTTGGATTTCACTCGCGAGAAACGACGAGTAGGTGCATTCGTTCGTCCGACCACTTTCTCCGCTTCGGCGTCGTCATTGTCGAACGTCCGGCGTCCCACGACCATGCTGTGCGCCTTGTCGACCGTCTTGCGCAGCTGCTTCGAGAGCGGCGGCAGGTCCTGCAGAGCTAGCGGCTGAGGCAGGGTCGGCACCGAATTGTCGGCGGCGCGTCGAGCACCTGAGCGAGCCTGTCGAGCCTGCCGGCCAGGCGCTTGCTCACTTCCTCAGAGAGCATGCTGGGCGACAGACGTAGCTGGCCGAGCACGCTGCTCAGGACCTTGCGGCGGGTCTTGAGCGACGTCTCGGCGTCCAGGTCGCCGTCCTCCTTCTCCAGCTCCTCCACCACCGCCCGCAGCTCGTCGCACACGCGCAGCGCCAACTCGCCGTGCACCGACGACTCCTGAACCAGTACAGCCAACGAACATATTGTTGATCGAGAGGTTGTGTTGTTCTTGTTGGCATAAGACTAACGCTAGCAGGCCGTAAGCACGCTCATCTCCATGACGCCTTCCTGTCTTCAGCGCACATAATTAGCCACGAGGGCCGCCAAAGACAGTCGGAAGAACGCCATCAGCAATCTAGGGGAGCGAAGGCATCAGCAGATCCATCCATTGACAGAAAAATGTGCCGAATTTAGCGGTTGCGGCCTTGCAGCGAAGCTTGCGAAATGTGCGCGTGTAGCTTGGATCTGTGTGCCGACAACCAGTACTCATACAATGTTCTGTTCTCCTCTAACTCTTGTCGACCGGGGAACACTACGGGCGCGCCACGAACCAGTCCACCATCGCACGAGCCGACGCGACGATGCAGAGGCACGCTAGCGCGCAGGTACCACTACACTATTGTCCGCAACTTGTTGGTTCTAATCGCGAGGGCCGCTAGAGCGAGTGGGGCGCCGCCACGACAACTAAATAGGCCAGGAAGGTGCAGTCTAGGGAAGGTGCAGCAGGAGGGCAAGAGAAGAAATCGTCTAAATGCGGCGTCGGTGTTGTCGCGCCGTCGCTCATCTCCTGGTGCCGTCGTCGAAGAAGGCGCCGCCGTCGGTGGCGCAGTACTTGGGGCAGATGCCGCGCTCGCCCGCGGGGCCGGGCGGTCCCTGGAAAACAAATCGAGAGGGTTAGAACCGGCGCCGCGAGATGATGAGGCGAGCTTTCGCGAACCTTCTGTCCGGGCGTGCCGGGCTCGCCCTGGGAGCCGGGGTTGCCTGGCGGGCCGGGCGGGCCCTTGGGTCCCTGGGGGCCGGGCTGTCCATCGCGGCCGGGCGGGCCGTTGTCGCCGGGCAGGCCCGAGGGGCCCTGCTCGCCGGGCGGGCCGGGCGGTCCCGGGGAGGCGGGCGTCGACACGGCCGGACGGCCGGGCTGGCCGCGAGGTCTAAAAATCAAGCGAATCAGTCTACGAGAAGGCGAATGGCGACACGACGGCGTCGCACCCGTCGTTTCCGGGCTGTCCGGGCGGTCCGGGAGGTCCCTGGGGTCCGGGGCGGCCGGGCTGTCCGTCGCTACCGGGACGGCCGGGGTTGCCGGGCGGTCCGGCGGGTCCGGAGTCGCCGGCCGCGCCTGGGTCTCCCGGGGGTCCGGCGGGGCAGGGTCGGCAGGCCTGGTCGACGCGCTCGTCGCAGATGCGTGGCGGACGTCCGGGGAAGCCTGGGGCGCCGGGGGCTCCGGGCCGGCCGGGGCGGCCGGCCTTGCCGGGCAGGCCCGTGGGTCCTGGGAGGCCGGGCCGGCAGCAGCCCTCGCAGCCTGGCGCCTGACGCTTGACGATCGTGCGGTTCGTGGTCGCGGCGTGCGCGAGCCCGGCCGACCGGTACTCGCCGATCTCCATCATGACGTCGCGGGCGGACGCCTAGACGCGCGGAGGCAGTGTGTGAAAATCACATGGGCAGAGACCAAGAAAATGGGCTACCTTGCAGAAGCGCATCTCGTGACGGACGTTGTAGTGGACGTGGTTCACGTAGTTGTAGACCATGGGCAGCGTGACGCTGACGCTGAGGATGGCGATGAGGCTGAAGGTCACCGCCGAGTAGGCGATGAACTGGTAGGCCTTCTCGCGTCTCTCCTCGTGGCTGTCCATGACTTCTTCTTCTCTTGTCGACAGGAGAAACAAAAGTCCAGAGACGACGACGTACACAAAGAGCGGTGGGGAAGCGCCCGCCGTCTTATAGTCGCGCGAGCCGACCTACTTTCTCGCGGCACCTCGGGCGAAACGCCGCGACCAAATCAGACGGAACCGCAGCGAGGCGACGCGACGCGCCGAAAAACGAGTTCTCCCGCCGCCCGCTGCCTCCTCTTCGCGTGCGAGCGCGCGCGCGCTGTGTGAGAAGCGCGACGCCGCCGTTGGCGAAAGATGGCTGCGCAAGCGGCGCATGAAAACGGGAGCGACGAAGCAAGACGGAGGAGCGCCGCGCCGACGCGCGTTGCGGAATGCGAGCGCGCGAGCGAGAGAATCGGAAAACAACTAGGTACTCGGCTGGGAAATTGGAACTGCGGCGGCGGCGGCGACCCACCCACCTCCTTGCCGGGCGCGTCCTCCAGCAGGAGGTTGCGGTCCGTGACCACGGTCAGGTACTTGAGCACCACCGGGACGTTGATCTTGACGAGCGGACTGGGCGGCGTCGCCTCGGCGATTTTGAACAGCGTGCCGAGCAGCACCTCGGCGATCAGTTCTTGCGACTTCCTACAAAGACAGCGCTCTCTCTCGCGCGCGCGCGCACGCACGCGCGGCAGCGCACCGATTCCTGCGCGCGAACATCTCCAGGAAGGTCGTGAGCGTCTCGTGCAGCTGCCGGCAGCGTCGCAGTCTCGGCAGATAGTAGAGGATGACGAGGCGCTGTATCAGCGTGGGACTGTGCACGTCGTCGAACAGCAGCTTCATGATTCCCACCACTGCAGTCTGCCAGACCGGTTGCTGCAATGGGGGAGGGGGGTCTCTCTCAGACAGGCACCTCTACCCGGGACAGGGCAGCCCCCCCCCCCTCCCCCGCCTCCACCTTGTCGTAGTTCGTCAGCTTGACGAATCCATCGATGACGGCCGTGACTCGGAGGTGGTGCTCGGCCGGCCGGTCGTAGCTGTTGAAACACCAGTCGCTGAAGCGATCCAGTCCTGCAAGCGAGCCAAGCTAGCGACAAGAGCTGCCGTCTCGAGTTCGACAGACGCACCGTAGACGTGCACGATGTCGAACATGGCTTGGACGAGCACCTCTTGAACGCTCCGGTCCGCCTCGAATTTCAGCGGCTGCACAAACACGGTAAAATGTCGACTGCGTGATGAAAATTCGATTGAAATCGAAACGCACGGCCCAAAAGAGGTGGGTGTGATTCTCGGCGACGAGGGGATCGATCAAGCAGCACAGTCCAAGTGCTCGAAAGGCCATGCAGCGAATCTGCGGATTGGGTGCTTGGAGGCAGGGAACAATCTAAACGAAGATTCTCCTCGCAGAGCTTCCGGGAAGAAAGAAAGAGAGGCTTTATTCACGAGTCCGTCCAACGCCGCCCTGAGACGATCGTCCATTTCCCGCACAGCCGTCGACTGCAGCACCGCCGTCAGGACGGACAGGCACTTCGACAGGACCGGCACCGGTGTCTGAGATTTCGGGAAAAATTTCTAGCTAGGGCTCGTCCGAAGTCCCAAGAGCGTCAGTCAGTCACCGACCGCCAGCACTTCCGCTAGGATGCGCTCGGTGTGACGGACGTGCGCCGACGTGGGCGTCGACAGGCCGGCCGCGGTCGTGGACGACTGCGCCGTCTGGGTGGTCTCGTTGCCGCCGGCGCTCGCTCCGAACAGGTCGGGCGAGCTGGCGCCGTCGGCCGCAGCCGCTGCCGCTGAGGAGGGCGACAGCAGGGGCGACTGGACGCGCTGCCGCTGCTCGGCCACCAACTCGCAGAGCCACTGCACCGCCTCACGTAGCTGTACAACAATACGTCTTTCAAAAACCACTAGTGACGATTAGTATGTGTTCTTGGATCAACGACAAAGCTAGGAGGCCTTCAATGGCCTAGAGAGCACACCCGTCTTCACGTCTAGAGGCGCGAGCCACAGACACACACTCGGAAGAACGCCATCTGCACTCTAGCGCAGCGACAGCGGGAGAAAGTCCATTGGCAGGGACATGCTCGTCAGTGGGTCCGTCAAGAATCGAACCCAGAACGACACACGACAAGTACAACCGGGGAGAGGACGCGCACCCGCTCCTCTGGATGCCAGGCGACGTAGCGCTCCACCAGCTTGTCCAGCACCGCGCCTCCAATAGAGGCGTGGGCTATGAGCTCTTCCAGTACCACCTTCCAGCGTTTCCTGTAGAGCTAGCGACAGTGACTTGTGGAACAAAAAGCGACGCGCCAAGCTGACCTGCCAGCCTCGTCGGTGTCGTCGAGGAAAGTGGAGATGTCGAGCAGTTGCGTCAGAACGAATTCGCGCCGAAGGGCCTCCACGTCGGCTGCCGACTGCTCAGGATTATTCGTCGCCGTCGTCGTCAGCTCGACTGGGGCAGGCAACGCTCGCTCGTTCTTGTACAGCAAGGCGACGACCCTGCCAAAGGAGTCGCGTATACGACGCACACACGTACAAAGCCCAAAGGCGGATCGAGAAAAAAAAAACATTTTCGATGGGAGGTGGGGCAAGGACACCAGCAATCGGACGAAGTTTTCGACGTTCGGCATCGCACATACTAAAAGTGCCACAAAAATCTAAGGTTTTCTACTCACGCTGATTTTCTTTATTTACATTACATCATCACATGTGCTCTCAGGAAAATTGTGGGGTGGGCTTTTTTGCTCCACAGAAATCACTGGGGGGGGGGGGGCGAGTGCCCACGGCCGGTACCGTCAGTCAGTGGATGCGCGTGGCCCACCCACGCACGTCTCGAGGTAGTCTGCGAAGTCGCGCAGAGTGGGCAGCAGGAAGTTGGAGGCGGTCTCGAAGGCGCCGTCGTCGCCGGCCGTCTGTCGACGGGTGAACTTGGCCAGACAGTGCCAGAGCAGCGCCTCCTCGGCCGTGGGCGCGCCGTCGAAAACGCGTCTGCCAACAGACAGTGGTACGAGGTATTGGCTCCAAAATGGGTGAAAATAGAGTCCAAATATAGGTGTTTTTTGGGTCACACTGAAACAGGAGGCAAAACACACAAATATATCCAATTTTTTTCCAATGTAGTGAAGGATATTCATCCCATTGCAGGGGGGGGGGGGTGTTTCCCGGCGGTTCTAGACGGGAAGGCTTCATGGAGATGGGTATGCTACATGGGCCATAGACGGCCTCCTAGCGTTGCGTCTAGTCCAACAACAGTTCGAGGGGTTTGAGGGAGACGGCGACGACCTAGCCTTCAACCGGGCACGCGCGTCTGTGGACACGCGCGCAGCTGACCTGGTCGTCAACAGTTGGGCCTCTCGGAACTGCTCGGCAAATCTGACGAGGCCCTTGTCGTCGCGGTGGACGTCGTGCGCGAAGAGGATGTCGAGCGCCTTCTCGCACACGTCGGCGGCGGTGAGCACGTCGAAACTCTTCAGGAACTTCACGTAGTCGGGCAGGCGCGTCGTCTCCCCCGCCGCCGCCGCCGGAGGGGGAAAGACCCAGCCGTAGAGGCAGCGCTCGACGAAGCACCGCCGCGCGCTCTCTGCACCGTAGTACAGTGGTGCACTGCCAGTGACGCGAGAGCACGCGACCCCTCCCACCACCAGAAGTGCCCATCAAAAGTGGACCGGGGGAGTGCAAATCGGGGATCAGGATCGGGATGGAGGGCCATGAAGGCCACCCGGTGGTGTCATACCCAGCCTTGTGGTGTGTGATCCGATCGGGGTATATGGCCCCCAATACCTCATGTGCGCGTGTGTGTGCGTGCATGTGCCCCAACCGTTCTTCTCGTAGAGACCGTGCTTGAGGAGCATGACGCGCTTGTCGACGTCGAAGAAGCGCAACGTGATGCCTTCGCCGATCTTCTTGAACGCCTCCTCCCGCACGGCTTCTACAACGACGCGTCGCCTGTTGCCCCCTTGCGCAGCGGCCAGTGATGGGGGGCTCGTACCGTACCCGAGACGTTCCGGACGCAGTCGAGAATAGCCGACGCCGTGTCGGGGTTGGACTCCAGCGCGCGCAACGCCTCGAGGCGCACCTCCGCGTTGGGATCGTGCCGCTGGGCGCCGAGCAAGCCTGAACGGGTACCTCTCTTAGGACATCATAGGAGCGGCCGCCACACACACACACACACACACACACACACACACACACACACACACACACACACACCCACACACACACACAGAAAAAAGAACAAACAGGCTGCGGCCAGGTCGGCCCGGTCCGAGGGGTCCTGGAGGTAGGTGAGACATTTGGTGGCCGCGAGTCGCACTTTCGGCGCTTTGTCCTTCATCCGCTGAATGGCGACCGCCTTCAGTTGGCTGTAGAGCGACTCCGCGATTTCGGCGTCGGCGTCCGCGTCTGCACGCACAGGCTGAGGGGCGCGCGCCCCCACGGTCGAAGCGCGACACAACCCCCAACAAACCGTCGTCAGTCCGATTGGCGATGGCGCCCAAAATGCGGTGGATCAGATCGCAGCTGCGAGCGCGCACCTCCTTGCCTTCGGCCGTCGTCCACTGAAAAAAACGTCGTACGCAAGCGTCGCGTCAGGCAGAGGGCGCCGGACGGCCTAGTCGTAGAGAGTCGGCCTCTCGCGCGCACGGTCCTGGGTTCAATTCTTGATGAATCCACAAATGATATTCCCTTATCAATGCATTTTCTCGTGCTGTCGTCGCTGCCCTAGAGTGCGGGCGGCGTTCTTCCCGATGTCCCGATAGCGCTGCTCCCCTCGTGGCTATGTGCCTTTAGACAGGAAGGTGGCATGTAAACGAGTGTGCTATATGGACCCATTGCGGGCTAGCGTGTCCTCAATCCACCATCAACAACAAGCGCAGCGCAGCTAAGCCAGGAAGTGCGTGTTGATCCGCACCTCTATCAGCGAGGTGATCAGCGTTCTCGGCAGCGTGCTCAGCGTGTTCCCAGATTTTTCTTCGAAAGGAAGAGCGCCCACTCCGTCCATGCACTCCGCTACGAAGACGACGCAGCGATCTGCCTGAATTTTGAGGTTGCCGAAACACTACGACTGAAAATGAATGGACTACCGTACTTCTGGCGACGGATCCGGTGCCATGAACACGAGAGCGACGAGCTCCAAAAATTCGTGACAGAAAAACTGCAGCTGGCGATCGTCCGACAGCTAGAAGACATCAGACATGCGTTCCACACAAAAAAACATTGCGCCAAGAACTTCGAATACTTTTTTGTGCAGCTCCAAGAAGGCGGTCACAGCTCGCCTGCGGCCGGCCAGATTCTTGGCGTGTTGCGCTTCGTTGAAAATCGTTCTTAGTCGACCGCCCGTTTCGTCTGAAAATCGTTGAAAGTCGGAAATTCCGGCCGTCTTTTGTCCCTTTCGAGGACGACTGCCCGCTGGCGACTTCGCAGCTCCCTTCTTCGCTGACATTTGTAACTCCTTCTTTGTATCGAACGCGAGTTTCAGGCAAAACCAAACTTTAAATTTTTGAGTTCAAATGTGGCGCTACAGTACACTTGCGATTTGACGATTAGTGATTTCTTCTTCGAAATGCGTATGCCGCTAAGCCTTACAATTGCCGTATTCATAACTCGAAGCACACGCATTAAAACTGTTTCCGCGCTACAACTAAAGCGTACACGGAAAGGCTGGCATAAATACACTGTCACGCAACTCAGAGTCATTCATGTCTGTGCGCTGCTTTCGCTCGTCAATTTGCTTCGCTCCTACCTCGTACACTCCAGAATGCATGGGTGCAATTATCGCCTAGGTATTTCGTTCGTTGCAACAGCAACCGACTAGCACGTTCCCACTACGCGCGCGCAACTATACGTGTCGTCGGCCACATGAGTCACGGCTTTCGTACAACACACTCGCTCTCGCACAGCACAAGGGCTTCTTCTTCTCCGCCTGTCGACGCCGCCACGTCACTACTCGTCGACGTCGCTCTTGCCCTCGACGACCTTGGCCTTGGCGTAGAAGGGCGGCGTCTTGACGTTGCGGTAGTACTCCCAGTCGATCTGCTTCTCCTTGGAGAGGTTGTGCCAGTCGGTGGGCACCTCGTGCTTGCCCGGCAACTCCCAGCCGCCCTCCTTGAAGGGCGTCCGGAAGGCGCCCGCCGACGGCCGGTTTGCGAAACGACCCTCCTCGGCCGCGGCCGCGTTCGGATTGACGATCTGGCCGCTGGGCAGCGTCGGGTCGAGCGTCACCCTCACGCGGTACCAGACGTTGACGGCCGTGCCGCGCGCGTTCACGTAGGGCTCGGGGTTCTCGGGCTGGACGTTGAACGAGGAGTCGACCGCCTTCGACACCAGCGTCGTCTCCACCTGACCGACAGCGGTTCCTCTGCGCCACCACGCACGCGAGCAAAGACCGAGCCTACCTTCTCGCCCTTGGCCAGCCGCGCCTTGACCTCCTCCGGGATGCAGACCTCCTTGTAGAACTGCGTCCAGCCCCACTCGCAGCGGCGCTTCTGCTCGACCGGCTTGAAGAGATTGGCCTCGGTGAAGGTCTTGCCGTTGTCGATGGAGACGTCGACGCGCTTGATCCCGGAGCCGCCTCCGCTCCAGGAGACGCCCTTGAGCATCAGCTTCGAGTCGGGACCCGCCTTGCAGCCCACCTGCGGTGCAAGACGGTCTCTATGTAGTTCGGCAGGGTCAGCCACTGGAGGCCGTACCCTGGCATTCTGGGGCGGATTACAGATGAGCGACTGGACGGGCATCTCCTGGACGACGGCGTTGGCCCGGTACTCGTCGTCCATGCCCTCAGGCGGCCACTTGGACAGGTGGTCTTCGAACGTGATGTCGGGCGCGAAGTTGAGGCACTGCAGCACGCAGTAGGGCTTGTCGCTGACCTAGAGCGAGAAGCGAGTCCGCGTGGCACACGAGAGCGCGCGCGCCCAGCACGAACGACTCGCAAACTTTGAGTCTATGGATCCACTTGGGCTGTCTCGCGCCGGCGTGGCCGGGCACGATCGCTCGGCAGGGGAAGCCGTTGTCGCGCGGCAGCGGCTTGTCGTTCATCTTGAACGCGATGATGGCGTCGCCGTCGCGCGAGCAGATCTACGAGCAGCGGCCGAGGGTGGTGCGGCGGGCGCAGGGACGCGGGGACGCGGGTACCTTGTCCATGTAGGTGGAGGCGCCGTACTCGTCGCCGGCCTCGTCGACATCGTACGAGTACATGTGCAGGTGCTGGCCGTTCT
The DNA here is from genome assembly GCA_030248085.1 of Paralinhomoeus sp. GSCO2_6. Taxonomy (NCBI): domain Eukaryota; kingdom Metazoa; phylum Nematoda; class Chromadorea; order Monhysterida; family Linhomoeidae; genus Paralinhomoeus; species Paralinhomoeus sp. GSCO2_6. The sequence continues at coordinate 20,422 of JASAMY010001189.1, read as the reverse complement.
TCAGGTGGAGCGTGCCGTCGGCGATCGCGTCCACGTCGAGGCCCGCGTAGCGCATCAGGTCCCGTATGCGCACGCCCGTCCACTTCGCGTTGCTGATGGCGCCGCCGCTCCAGTGGGGCGTCAGGAAGGTCGCCTGGCAACGCAACGCGGCCTGAGGGCGACATAGGGCGGCGTGGTGGCAGGCGGGCGTACCTTGGAGGGTCCCTTGCCGATGCCGTGGTAGTCCTCGCCCCGGTTGCCGGCGCACTGGACGGTGGAGACGACGTCGATGTGCTCGAAGTTGTGCAGGAGGTCCTGCATGGAGAAGACGGTGCGGCGGACGCCGTTGCCCTCGATCACCAGCTCCCACTCCTCCTCGGAGACTTCGGGCACGGCGTTGTGGTTGCGCACGTAGAAGAGCTCGTTGGGCGTGTAGTAGGACTCGGTGAGCAGGTCGAGACGGGTCTCGCCGCAGAACGGCTTGTGCGTGCAGGGCGTGTTGCTGGGGTGCCGCTCCGGGTCCTGGTCGTAGTAGTCCGAGAACTCGAAGTCCGAAGCGCGACGCGCGTCCTCCGGCGACAGCGTACCGATGCGGAACTTCTCCTCCAGGAACGGCACGATGTGGCCTCTGAAGCGTTACGCACGGACTGGGCCTTCAAATTCTTCAACTACTAGGTAATTGCAGTTTCGGTTAAATTTTTCACGTGCTGTGTCGTTTGCGTGAGAACGCGGCCAGGGACAAGACAAGGACATATGGGGTCACAATAATCGGACTGCACCGGTCTATCAAACAATCATCAAATCGATTTACGCAGGATTTGCATTAATTTCTTGCTCAAACATTCTTGCGTCTGTTTTATGTATGTGAACGGGTATGGATACCGTAAGTATTCGCACGGTCTTTATTACTAGGCTAGGCGTTCAATTATGCTACACCGTACCCACCCGATTAACGCATGCCACTCACGGTACAATGTATCTGACTACGCTCGTTACAGTGCAAAGCCAGTGCAGGCAGAGAGGGCCCAATTAATTGGCTTGCCTAAAGTGCAGCCGGTAGACGTTCCAGAAAGGCTCGAGGTCGTTGCCGGCGGCCATGAGGAGGCGTCCCGGTCCCCCGGGGTGCGCGTGCACGAACTCGGTGATGTCGTACACCGCTCCTCGGAACGACACCCAGTAGCCCGTGTCCTCGGTCGCGTGCTTTTTCAGGTCGCTGAGGCTGATGCGCGGCAAGTCGGGCCGCGGTCGCGGCTCGTTGTTGTTCAGGGACCAGTGGCTCTCCTTGAGGCCCTTGCCCTTGGTGTCCTTGCTCTTGACCCAGAGGCCGGTGGCGGCGAGGGTGGTCGCGCCCGCAGTGGCCGTGCCCGTCCGGAAGGAGCGCAGCCACTGGGCGGCCCTGGCGCCGCGCCGAGCCCAGTCGGCGCCGCCGCTCGCGAACGTCCGCCGCGACTGCTCGGCCGCGCGCCGATTCAGCGTCGCCCGCAATACGGGCGCTCGAACTCTGCTCGCGACGAACATTTTTGGATCGTCTGCCGCCTGGCTAAAGAGACTGAAAGGCTGGAAGAACCGCAGCGAACCGGGGCGGAACAAGGCGACGTCGGCAGGTCACGCGACCAAGAAAGTGACAACAAGCGCGTCGTTACGCAGGGACGTAAAACCGGACTACCTAGAATGGCTCCGCCAGGCCAGAAAACACTGATAGCGAGCCCCCCGCTCCGCGATAAGCCGCCCCTATTAAATGCTTTATGTACACAACCACGAGCGAATTCTTGCAGCGCGCACTGGCGACGGGGGTGCGACTTTTTTACTTTCGTAGCGCCGCAGCTTTGGCAGGCGCGTGTTACACAAGCGCGTGGAGCGTAGATAGCGGCGGACGAATTCGTGCTACAGGCAGGCACGTGACCACCAGACGCTCGGTGCAACCAACGCAGGCTGACAAAAGCGAAAAGGACGTGATGCTAAGCGGCCGGCCCCACCACAACTAGTTTCCGATTTCACTCCTGTACGTACCCCACGTTGGGCGCTGCTGCGCCGCCACGTGTCTTGGCCAGCGGACGGAAAGGCAAATCGCATTTGCGCGCCACACAGGCAGGAGAAAGTTCTCCAGGGGCGCAACGCAACCGACGCACGCGAGGGCACACACGAGAGCGAGACCATCAGTTCCTTTGAGCGGGCGGCAATTGCGACGACGACGACTGCATCGTGTCGGCGCTTCTCGGCGCCGCGACGACGCTCTGCTCCGCAACGCTGCTCGGTATCATGTACTTGAAGGGTTGCAGGGCGGCACTGCTGGGCCCAGCACTCGGCTGTCGGGCGCCGCTGGAACCCAGTCGGCGTTGGGGCGCGGTCGGCGGCCCGTACTGCTGCGCCGCCTGGTTGCGGAAGACGCGCGTCGAGCCCTGACCCGCGCTCTCGAGCGCCTCTTGGAACGACAGCAACGGCGCGGCCGGCACCGCCGCTCGCTGGGAATTCGCGGAAGAAGGCCGCGACGTGGTCGGCGACGGCGACGGCGAGGGCGCGCCCGCAGCCACCGTTCGCGGGGGCGCCTTGCTCTCCTCCGCGTTGACCACCAAATCCAAAAAGTCCGCCACGTGTCCCTGGACAAGAGAATGGCCAACTTCGACAAGACAGCACGGCGGAAGACGAGAGGAGAGTCTCCACCAGAACGGTAAAGTCGACCGCGGATTGGGTGACCTTGTGGACCGCCAGGTGGCCCCAGCTCGACGACAGCTGGTCGCTGGCGCCACCGACTAGCACGAGGCCAGTCTCGGCTACAACCTCACGCCCACTTCCTATCAGAAGTTGCGTTTTGACTCAAGTTAGATAACGCACCCGTCATGACGTCTCTCATGTCCTGGAGCTGACTCAAGGGACTCAGCTGCGCGAACTGACCCGCGACGAAGAGAGTGGGCGTCTTGACCCTCTTCAGCTCTTCCTTGCAGTCCTAATTAATTAACGAACAAGAGAGTTTGTCGGGGAAACAGAAACCGAGAGGGAGAGGGAGAAATGACCACAACTCACCGCTCTGGAGCCGCACAACGTGCCGACGGGATAGGAGAAACATACGCAAGCCGCGACCCTGTCGGCGAATTCGGCGGCCATCTGAAGCGGCGCGTTTGCGTCGACTGCTAACTTAATTAATGGATAATTAATTAATGGACTCGCCTTGAACATAAACGCGCAGCCGGTCGTCCAGCCCACCAAGACTAGCTTCGTGCCCTCTTGCAGCCTCCGTTGCGCCTAGCAAAGACCTGCACCTGTTCATGTCGTCACGGCAATGAGCCCCAACCCCAAAAAAAAAGAAAAGAACCTCGTTTATCTGCATACGAATGCTCGTCTCATAAATGTCGGCGAGTCGTTCGACCGAGATGGAATTGAGGCCTGCCCAAGGCAGCTCGCAGAGCATCTCAACGTAGCGCTCCCGTGGCAAATGCGATTGCAACAGCGTCCTAAATTGTTGTTGGATTAAGGGCACCACTAGGACGCCGTCAATGGTCCATGTTGCACACCCAACCATGACGCCTTCCCGTCTAGAGGCACCAGCCGAAGAAGACATTCGGAAGAACGCCATCTGCAATCTAGGGCAGCGACAGCAATCGAAACTCCATGGACGGGTAAATCCTCGTTAGTGGCTCCAGCAAGAATCGAACCCAGGGCCGTGCGCGCGAGAGGCCGATTCTCTACCACTAGGCTATCCGCTGCCTCAGTGTACGCAGGGCCCGAGACGACTGACCGGATGCGTTTCCAGCGCTTGGATTCCGAGCAATTCTTGTACTTGACCTCGGACGGCAGGCAGACGAACACGACGCCCGTTCTGGCCAGCCCTTCCTAGACAGGCTGTAGATTAGGTGGCGTAGTCACACCGCCCACCCAGACTTTTTGGGGAAGGAAGTTGAGAGGGAACTCCCCGCCCCCTTCCCTTTGAGTGGCCGACAGCGGGAGAGTGCCCGAGCCAGCCACCTCCCCCCCCCAAGATCGGGATGACTGACTGGGTCTCACCTCTCACTAGCAGTGGTCAGTGTGCGACCAGAGAGAGGGCCCGCGATCATAGAAGCGGTCCACACACCAATCAACGACGCACCCTAAGTAGGTCGGAGGCGGAGGGCGGCAGTCGTTCTTCGGGTGTCTTCTTGCGCAGCAGCTCGCCGACCAGCGGCCGGGCGAAGCTGGTGCGCTCCTCCTTGCCACCGTACAGAACGTCCGCTAGTGCCTTCACCTACAATTCCACCGGTCGATTTTCAACCTAAACGTCGACGAGACGACGCAAATCAGTGGCGGATCCAGGGGGAACGGACCCCCCCCCCCTCCCCCGGAAATCGAAAAGCTGGGGGGGGGGGTGGGGGTAGGACAGGGGGAGAGGGCAAGGCGATGCGGGAGAAACTGACCTAGCAGACGTACGTACGTCTTCCGATATAAATGCTTGTAAACGGTCGAAAACGCACAGAAGTGGCCTGCGCCGCCGTTTTTATGCATTCATTCCCCAGAATGCTCCCAATATGTATGTGAGCAAAGCACCACCGGATCTGGCCCCGTATACAGGGTCAGCAACCAACTATATCCTCCAACCAAAAGAATTCTCGGGTCCGCCACTGAACGCAGTGTATGCGTGCGTGCGTGTGTGCGTGCGTCGACCTGATAGTGCAGCCTCCTGAAGATCTCCAAGTACAAGCCGAGAAGCGATTCGTGCAAGTGGCCGATGAGAACGCCATGAAGCCATGTGCCCAGCGGCCGATCCTGCAACCATTGGGAAAGACGCCGCTTTAGGACGGTCAACTCCACTGGGTTGGACGAGTTGAGCTGTGGATCAGACTCACCATAACGACGGGCAAGAGCACCGCTCTAAACAGCTGCGTGTGCTTGTCGAGCGCGTTCTCCACAAGCACCGACGCCAGCGGGTTCTAAAACGCATTCGCGGCGCAAGGGTTTCAAAGAAACCGGCACAAGAACATGAGACTGAGAGTGGTGTCTTACGCCCTCGACAGCGGCCACGGCGAGGCGACAGTCGAGCAGGACGGCCAGGACGCGTCCCAGAAGCTGGAACTGAGCGGCGGAAGTGCAGACACTGCAACAAGCGGTCATCGGCGATTACGCACCGTCGAAAGACGCGGGGGGCTGCCGGCCAACCAACCCAGTTGCAGTGACAATTCCGACACGTTGGGGGGGGGGGGCAGCCCTCCAGGATCGGGCTGGCTGGCTCTCATCTCTCACTAGCAGCAGCGGTCAATGATATGTGGTGTGGCCAAGAAGTCCCCGCGATCATAGAAGCGGCCCACACCCACACCCACACACACACACGCAGACAAACAACCAAACAACCCAACCGCTCCATCCAGACGTCCGGCGGACTGGTCGATTCCTCGTCATTGTCGCAGTCTTCGTCGTCGTCCACAGCGAGAGGGACGGACAAGGGTCGCATGTTGCAGAGTCGGCGCGCCACGTCCGCCGCTGTCGACAGACTCGAGGCCACAGCCGCTGCCGGCAGGAATGTCGACACGCCCGCCGTCTCGTCCGTCGACGAGACGTCGACGTCGACACGACTGTCGGCGCCGTCAGCCCCGCCCGGGCCGTACCTAACGCCGGCAGGCTCGCGCCGACGCGAGCGAACAAAGCGCGACGCACCTTCCGGCCAAGACTTCTCGATAGAACAGTTCCGAGAGCTCGAAGCGCTCGGCGGCGGCAAAGTGGGCGGCGAAGTTGGGCTCGAGTCCGCCGCTGGAGTTGCGCAGCGCCGAGTGCGCCTCCAGGTCGAGTGCGAGCCTCGCGCGCTTTCGGGGCGCCCTCCGCTTGGCCGGCACCGTCGGCCGGCGGTCGAGGAGACGTCGCTCGGCGCCGAGCGGCGTCGTCGACTGGCCGCCGCCGGCGCGGCAGCTGCTGCTGCCTCCAGTCGACGCGACCTCAAGCCACTCGCACGCGCGCTCTCTCGACGACCACTATGCGCGCAACGGAGTGAGTACCGAATTGATGACGCTGTCTATGCTGTTGCTGGCGGCGGCGGCGGCGACAGGGCGCGCCACGTTCGCGCGGCCCCCGCCGAAGGGGTGGCGCACGTAGGTGGGCGGCGTCGACTTGGGGCCCATCGACCGATGCGTACTGCCGGACGTGCCGACGCCGACGAACATCGGCGCCGACACCGCGAACGGTTTGGTCGCGACGACCGAACCGGCGGAAGGAAGCCGCGAAGGCCGCCCGACCGCGGTTGTCGGCGCTGCTGCTGGCGCGGTTGACTGCGAATGCGGTCGAACCGTCGGCAGTCGCGGACCGCCTGACGACGCGTATTTCATCTTCTCGAAGATATTTTCCTGCGCGACAAACGACGCCGAAGGAGACGACGTTGACGACTCCGACGACATGGAGAGTTGAGCGCGCGGAGAGTAGGGCGGTGGAGGTTCCATTGTCTAACCAGAGTCTATCTTCTGTTTGAACATTCCACTACAGTACATCGTAAATTACGAACCGAAAGCTTGAGGGCTTCATGGCGATGCGCCAAATAGCCAACGCGTCACCAAAAAGTGCCGATCTACGTACAAATACGCCTAGTGCATTTGAGTGGTCCCATGATTATCGAGTGGTCATTCGACAAACGCACCTTACCGGTCCAATAATCGCAGTTAGTTGCAGCGTGCCTGATAGTTCTGGATTTTGAATTTCGAATTGTCATACAGTCGACGTTGCTTCCCTATATTTAAATTTTTTTTATTATACTTAAATATTAGAATGGCAATAGCTGAAATAGGAAAGACTACGAGAAATCAGCAAAATACTGCGCGCGCGCGCAAGCGAATGCGAGGTCGTCACAGCGGTCGACGCCCACGAACGGGCCGCTTGGCTGAAGGAAGAGGGCGACGTCTTCTGGGAGGGATGGATCATCAAGGGACTTCCATTCGGGGTCGCTGACGAGGAGGCGGCAGGCCCACAGCACGGCCGACTCCGAGAACGCGTCTACTGCGATCCGTACCGCCCAAGACCAAACACAACGTATTGTGTTTTTGGGTCTAATATCTCGTACTCAGTAGTTGATATACCAGTAGTACCCCTCCAATTGTGTCCCCTCCAAGTGTGCCCCTGGTAAGGTCAGGTTGCAAGTACGATGCTTCCCTCCACAGATACGACGTAGTGGCCCCGGCGGTGGGAGGTACGTTATGCCATGCGCCTTATATGGACAAAAAATATTGTAGGTAGGTAGGTAGGTACATTTTGAATGGTGTAATATACAAAGCAATAATAGGGGAAAGCTTTAGCGACAATCAGCGGTAAATCAATCATTGAATGTTGGAAAAACGGCTAAAGATACAGCAGAATCGTCACTTTGACTGCAAAATTTGCATCACCTTTCCAAAATTTGGCGTTGAATTCAAAGTGGTCCCTTCCATAGTTCCCACCCCTCTCAGCATTTGGGAAGGTTGAAACTACACGTGCCCAGGGCACTGTTGGAGGATTTACCGTACTCAGCGCTACTGTTGTTGGTTGATTGTTGTTCTGTCGTGGTTGTTGTTGCGTTGCGTTGCGGTTGTTGTTGCTGTTCTTGAGTTTTGCTGTTTTTAACTCGTCCACGCTCGTTGAATGTTTGCAACGTTGACCTTTGCTGCTGCCGATGCGGAAGTCGTCTCCGCGACGACCGTTCCACCGCCGTAGACGCATGAGGAGGCAAGAAGGAGTGCATCGCCGCATCGGAGTGCGTGCATTTCTGCATCTGCCCCCTATCTTCAACCGCGGCAGTGCAGCGACGGAACCCAGGTGGCGGAGGGGGGGGGATCCAATCACATCATCATCACGTCTACTGCGATCCGTACCGCCCAAGACCAAACACAACGCATGCCGAATTCTAATCTTATACCCAGTTGAACTAGTTCGACCCCTTTTCCAATCATTCTACATTGAAAAAGTTTCGCCGCCGTGTCTCCATTTGATGGTGCTTAGTTCAGTTCGCCAATACCGTAAACCTTTCAATAGTGCCCCATCCAATGGTGCAAAAATACAGTGCTTCACTCCATAGATACGCCCCGGCGGTGGGAGGTAGCCATGCGCCTTATATACCAAAATATTGTAGGTAGGTTGGTACATTTTAGAATGGTCTATACGAAGCAATAGTAAGCAAAGCTTCAGCGACAATAAACGGTAAATCAATCTTTGAATGGTGGACAAAACGGCTATAGACACTTCAAAATCGTCAATTTCGACTGCAAAATTTGCATCACCTTTCCAAATTTTGACGTTGAATTCAAAGTGGCCCCTTCCAATACTTCCCACCCCTCTCCGTTTTATTGGGAATGGTTGCAACTGTAGTGCCCCGAGCACTGTTGGAGGATTTACGGTACTCAGCGCTACCGTAGTTGGTTGTTGTTCTGTAGGGTTGTTGTCGCGTTGCATTGCGGTTGTTGTTGGGTTTTGCGGTTTGTCGTCCATGCTCGTTGAGTGTTTGCAATGTTGACCTTTACTGCTGCTGTAGATGCCGAAGTCGTCTTGACGAGTAGTGCCTCACCGCCGTAGACGCATGGGGCAAGAAGGGGCGGCGCAGCTGCAGCGAGAACGCTTTCTCGGAAGGAGCAGCTGTAGAGGAGGCGCGTGGGCAGATTGCATAGAATAGTAAGCGCACTGCGAAGCGGCCAACGGCACCTGGGAGCGCACACCCGACCGAGCTCGAAGGCGCCTCACGTCTGGTCGAGGCGCTGACGACTACGCGCACTGGCGAGTCGACTCTGCTGTTGTGCCCTCCCCCCCCCCCGCCCACGCGCAAGGCGCAGGGCGGGAACGCGAGCTCCTGTGTCGTCCCTTTGCAAATGTCCGTGTGCAGTATGCTGCAGGCTGCGACGCCACAGCCGTCTGCGTAGATGAGCAGAGTGGAAACATCTCAGCAGAGTACAGCGTCGTAGCGTGGATCAGCCATGGATCGTGTAAGGAATGGTAGCTCTCGACGCAGAAATAGCGCAGCAACGAGCACGACGAGTCGAAGACAACGATAGGGTGTCACACCTCACCATACAAGAGCTGAGCACGCGGCCAGGTATCGCGTCCAGGCCTTCGATCGAGTCCGCACCGAAGTCGAAGGAGCTGCTATTGCCCGTGTCGACCGAAAAGTCATCAGCTGCTCGTGTTTCTAACGCGGTGTGCACTCGTACATAGAGTAGAGGTTATTCGAAATGCCAAAATGCGTCCCACTCGGCTGGCCAATGTGAAGCGGTTCCTAACAACCTTCAAATTGTCGACATTGCGAGTTGCGTGCGAGGCTGCTGTCGAGCGTCTACGCAGGACATTGTGTGCAGTTTGGATACAGTATACTTCGTCATGGAGTGGTGACCGGTAGCGGACGGTCGAAGGAGTAAATGTGTGATTGCTGGAGCCGTGAAAGGAGAAGCGTGGAAAAACGGCGGCTTTCGTCGACTCATCGAGACGGAGACGCTGTTGTGGGGCGGCCGACTGGCGCTCAAGAGCCAAATATTGACTCGACTCAGCAGCGGAGGATGCGCTTTTCGTCTCAGCGCGCCATTCGCGCTTGATCTTCTTGTAATCCTATCTGGCCGAGGGGCCGAGGGGGCCGTAGCGGGGGAGAAGTCGACAGGCAGGCAGTCACTCACGTGGCAGCCGACGGCGACTAGCGATTTGTCGAGCCGGAGAGCGACGCAGGACGCCTCGGCGTCCAGAGGGGCCGCGCAGTGAATCGAGAGCGTCCAGTTGCCCACTTGCTGGTGAACGTTGTCCTTGAACAACGCCAGCCGAGTCGGCATTGCGAGCGCGGTCAGCTGGCCGTCAGCTGAGGTCGCGATGCAGCGCGGCTCAGGCGCCAGCTTGATCGCCTTGCGGAGATCGCGCTTGAGCACCTTCTCTGAAATTCGTCTGTGTACAGTCATGTGTGATCTGTGATCGTGTCGGGCCTCTCTCTCTCTCGGCAGACAGCATCGACCGCTGCTACTGAGAGACGAGACCATTCAGTCAGCCCCATCCCTAGCGTGCCGGAATTGTCGCGACGACAACTACTAACGCCCCCTGGCGGGGAACGAACGAACGAACGAACCGGACGTCTCCGTGAAGGCGGTGAGGCGGCCGCCTTCCGACACCGACAGGCCGATGATTTTCGACTGTTCTAGGTTGGCGGCAACTCGCTTTGACTCGCCCGTCGCGCTTGCCCACTGGACTACAAACGGAGCGGGCGCTGCTTGAAAACGACAGTAGCCCGAGCAGTCCAGACGACGAACCGATGTTGCCTCGGCTGTCGGCGGTCGTCACGTGCGTCTTGAACACGGAGAGGGCCATCGCCACGATGGGCTGGTTGTGTCCCTACGAAACGGTGGTCATCGTATGCGTGGGCCCGACCAGGCCAGGTCGCCGACCGCGCCCGTCTCCGTGCAGAGCACGCGACCGAAGCTGCAAGCGTCCTAGCTCTCCAACCAGCAAAAAAGGAGAAGCTGCAAAGCGCCCACCGCCGCTCCTCCTCGCCCAAACCACCGAAGACGGCCAGTCGCGTGTCGACGGCGCCTCCGCCACCTCCTTCTTCTCCGCTCGCTCTCTTTGCGGCTTTCGTTCGCCAAACACGCCAGTCGCCATCATTTTGAGGTTTTGCGGCGCGCGCCAGTCGCCATCAATTAAACTAATAAAAGTGAAACAAGCAACAAAAATCCCACTACAAAAATGAAAGAAATGCTGCGTGCCTGCTAGCTTTATAGTTTTCAATTTTGAATTTTAAATTGTCATCGTTTCGTCGCTTCCCTATATTTAAATATCTGGAGTGGCAAGTACGGTAGCTCATGTAGGAAATTCGTCAGGCGTATTCAAAAATACTGCACGCGCGCGATTTAATTTTTTTATGTGTCGAACCACATGTGCACATACGGTACTCCAGTCCAAAGTTCTTCCGCTTCAACACCGGACTCCAATAGCGTCACAACATTCCCAAGGACGCCGCCAGCCACCTGTCAACAAGTCTCGAACGGCGCGCTGTGTGGGAGCGCTGTCTCTGAACGGAGCGGCGCGCTGTGTGGAGGAGCGAGCGAGTGGGAGTTAGCGGAGTGGACGGACATAGCGGCCCATGCGTGCATGTACATTGTACAACACGTAATGCAGACAAAGCGAGTGGATTGCCTGTAGGCTGCTATGTTCGTCAGCCGAGCTGGAATCTGTGATCGCAAAAGTCACAACATGTCGATTACATGTAACCACAGGGGCTGGCGGGAATTCCTGTCGCAAAGGTTCTATCCTAAATGGGCAGCCAGTACTTTGCTTGCCCACTCGGTTGTCGCGAAATGTGTAGCCAGTTGCCCTTTGAGCTCCTTTGCCAAAGGCAGAAACTATATCTCCGCCCGTGGTCCTAAAGGTTGATCTGGCGGCAGCGTTGGATGATAGGGCCAATGGGAAGTGGATCGCATAAAACGAAGTCGAACGAATGCGCATGAAGAGGCAATAAAGCAGAAATGACATCTACATCTGACTGAAAAGAAGCGGAACGTCGAAGTGGTTATGGAAGGCTGCAATGAACGATGTTTGAAAGGGAGACTTCGGTCTTCGAACCCATCTCCATTGAACTGGCATGGCATTGGTTTATTGCTCTATGGACCGCGAACATCTCAACATCTCAATTTCGCTTTCGCAAAGATCCCTCCTGAGCCTCCTGAGCTGAGCTGAGCTGAGCAATCCATTCGTCTTGCCTGCATTACGTGCTGTACATTGTACATACATACACACATTGGCCGCTATGTCCTGTCCACTCCACTCACTCACTCGCCCGAGCTCGCTCGTCTACAGCGTGCCGCTCCACTCCTACCCTTGGACCCCCACGGCGTCCGAGCGACGCCGCGGACAGGATGGAAAAAAATGCACGTAGGATTCCTGTTTTCGCCCGCCGGTCCTACTCGACGGCTCGAGTGGAGGCCTCCATACCTGCTGAGCAGACCAGACGGACACGAACGCTGAGTGAACAATGGGAGAGAAGGCATCTAAGAGCAAGACGCCACGCAGTTGAGACACTGTATCGCAGTCGGTGCAATGGTGCATGTGCCCCCTCCCTTCAACCGCGGCAGTGCAGCGACGGAACGGGGGTCGGGGGGGGGGGAGCGTGGGGGGGGGGGAGCGAGCCAGTCACATAAGCCCTGTCGCGTAACCCCTATCCTTCTGAGAAACTGCCGTGGGCGACTCGCAGCGGGACTTGTCCACATTGGTGCTTCTGACATCGCCTGCGAGTCGGTCCCCATTTTTGCCGCGCCGAGCCATGGAATTGGCCCTGTCGGACGTGTTGAGGGAAGTGTCGTTGAACTTGTCGCCGACTGACGTCGCCAGTTGCTGCCTCGTCTGCCGCCGATGGGCGAGGCAGCTGCTCGTTGGCCGCTTGCAGTGGGACTGCGCTGCCTTCCAGCTCGTGCTCGTCGACAACACCACCAAGCTCATCATCGAACCCGGCACTATTAATAACCTCATCTTCGCGGAGCGGCCGACGGCGCACGAGTACAGGGCGCGGCTGACGTCGGCGCGCGGCGTCGCGACGGCGCTGAGAGGCGGCTGGGCGGTGGAGAGCGAAGTCGACGCCGCCCGCACCGTCCTCGCGGCGGCGCTGCGCCAACTGGGCGCGCCTTCGCGTCTCCTCTCCTTCGGACTAGGCGTAGTAGGCGACCACTGCTCTGAGAATAGCGACTGCTTCGACCAACTCCTCCTATGGACGCTCGCCAGCATCGCTGCGCAAATTCCAACTTGGTGAGTGCTTCTTTTCTTCCGCGTCTCATTTTCTTGTTACGACCTCCTCGCACTCACAAACACAATACAAAGCATCGACGTGTAAAGAACATCGAGTTTCGGTGTTACTGTCATTGGTGACTGCTGTTGAAATATTGACGACTGGGATTTAAAATACCGTATTCAACTGCACGCGCTGACAAGCGCCACCTGGTTTAGGAGACATTTGACTGACATCAGGCTGAACGTGCAGCACAAGAGCAGTCGAGTCTTCAACGAATACGTTCAACCACTGCTTATGACCGTGTCCTCGCAAGTAAAAGCGGTCGCTTACGGGCTGAATCAGCGTGACGACCCATCGGATATCCTCGACACGCCCCTAGCGGCTCGCCTGTCGCCGCAAACGACTCCTATGGTCGAACTGCACTTACCTGGCGTTCAGTGCCTGCCAACATTTTTCCGAACTTTCGGAATTCCAATCAATATTTCTAAAACTTTGCGGCGACTGTGCACGTCAAAATTGCACTACTATCCCCTTTTACAAGAAGGCATTCGGCATGAACTTCAGCATTTTCCACGGCTGCAGCGATTCGCTATTTCCGAGTTGATGGACCTTTGCTCGGAGAGCAGCATTCTACCGACAGTCGTCAAGGCCATGCCAGCTCTGACGCATTTCGCGACGCTTCGGCGCTGGGGAGTGAGTGAAGAGCCGCAGCCTCTCGACTATGCGGACTTTCATGCGACCGTTTCGCAGCTGCGGTTTCTGCACTTGGGAGGCGTGCAGTTGCACACGGATAGACGGACTCTGTCCACATTCCATAATCCTCAAGTGAAAAGAGTCAGTTGGCCAGGCGGTGAGCCAACGCAGCGCTGGTCGGCTGCCTTTCGAAGAACTGCGCACGCGCCACTGCTCAGTGCCATGCTGCCGCAAATGGCAAGCGAATGCGAGGTCGTCACAGCGGTCGACGCCCACGAACGGGCCGCTTGGCTGAAGGAAGAGGGCGACGTCTTCTGGGAGGGATGGATCATCAAGGGACTTCCATTCGGGGTCGCTGACGAGGAGGCGGCAGGCCCACAGCACGGCCGACTCCGAGAACGCGTCTACTGCGATCCGTACCGCCCAAGACCAAACACAACGTATTGTGTTTTTGGGTCTAATATCTCGTACTCAGTAGTTGATATACCAGTAGTACCCCTCCAATTGTGTCCCCTCCAAGTGTGCCCCTGGTAAGGTCAGGTTGCAAGTACGATGCTTCCCTCCACAGATACGACGTAGTGGCCCCGGCGGTGGGAGGTACGTTATGCCATGCGCCTTATATGGACAAAAAATATTGTAGGTAGGTAGGTAGGTACATTTTGAATGGTGTAATATACAAAGCAATAATAGGGGAAAGCTTTAGCGACAATCAGCGGTAAATCAATCATTGAATGTTGGAAAAACGGCTAAAGATACAGCAGAATCGTCACTTTGACTGCAAAATTTGCCTCACCTTTCCAAAATTTGGCGTTGAATTCAAAGTGGTCCCTTCCATAGTTCCCACCCCTCTCAGCATTTGGGAAGGTTGAAACTACACGTGCCCAGGGCACTGTTGGAGGATTTACCGTACTCAGCGCTACTGTTGTTGGTTGATTGTTGTTCTGTCGTGGTTGTTGTTGCGTTGCGTTGTGGTTGTTGTTGCTGTTCTTGAGTTTTGCTGTTTTTAACTCGTCCACGCTCGTTGAATGTTTGCAACGTTGACCTTTGCTGCTGCCGATGCGGAAGTCGTCTCCGCGACGACCGTTCCACCGCCGTAGACGCATGAGGAGGCAAGAAGGAGTGCATCGCCGCATCGGAGTGCGTGCATTTCTGCATCTGCCCCCTATCTTCAACCGCGGCAGTGCAGCGACGGAACCCAGGTGGCGGAGGGGGGGGGGGATCCAATCACATCATCATCACGTCTGCTGCGATCCGTACCGCCCAAGACCAAACACAACGCATGCCGAATTCTAATCTTATACCCAGTTGAACTAGTTCGACCCCTTTTCCAATCATTCTACATTGAAAAAGTTTCGCCGCCGTGTCTCCATTTGATGGTGCTTAGTTCAGTTCGCCAATACCGTAAACCTTTCAATAGTGCCCCCTCCAATGGTGCAAAAATACAGTGCTTCACTCCATAGATACGCCCCGGCGGTGGGAGGTAGCCATGCGCCTTATATACCAAAATATTGTAGGTAGGTTGGTACATTTTAGAATGGTCTATACGAAGCAATAGTAAGCAAAGCTTCAGCGACAATAAACGGTAAATCAATCTTTGAATGGTGGACAAAACGGCTATAGACACTTCAAAATCGTCAATTTCGACTGCAAAATTTGCATCACCTTTCCAAATTTTGACGTTGAATTCAAAGTGGCCCCTTCCAATACTTCCCACCCCTCTCCGTTTTATTGGGAATGGTTGCAACTGTAGTGCCCCGAGCACTGTTGGAGGATTTACGGTACTCAGCGCTACTGTAGTTGGTTGTTGTTCTGTAGGGTTGTTGTCGCGTTGCATTGCGGTTGTTGTTGGGTTTCGCGGTTTGTCGTCCATGCTCGTTGAGTGTTTGCAATGTTGACCTTTACTGCTGTAGATGCCGAAGTCGTCTTGACGAGTAGTGCCTCACCGCCGTAGACGCATGGGGCAAGAAGGGGCGGCGCAGCTGCAGCGAGAACGCTTTCTCGGAAGGAGCAGCTGTAGAGGAGGCGCGTGGGCAGATCGCATAGAATAGTAAGCGCACTGCGAAGCGGTCAACGGCACCGGGGGGCGCACACCCGACCGAGCTCGAAGGCGCCTCACGTCTGGTCGAGGCGCTGACGACTGCGTGCACTGGCGAGTCGACTCTGCTGTTCTGCCCACCCCCCCCCCCCCCACGCGCAAGGCGCAGGGCAGGATCGCGAGCTCCGGTGGCGTCCCTTTGCAAATGTCCGTGTGCAGTACGCTGCAGGCTGCGACGCCACAGCCGTCTGCGTAAATGAGCAAAGTACAGCGTCGTAGCGTGGATCAGCCATGGATCGTGTAAGGAACGGTAGCTCTCGACGCAGAAATAGCGCAGCGACGAGCACGACGAGTCGAAGACAACGATACGGCGTCACACCTCACCGCACAAGAGCTGAGCACGCGGCGACGTATCGCGTCCAGGCCTTCGATCGAGTCCGAACCGAAGTCGAAGGAGCTGCTATTGCCCGTGTCGACCGTGAAGCCATCAGCTGCTCGTGTTTCTAACGCGGTGTGCACTCCCACTTAGAGTAGAGGTTATTCGAAATGCCGAAATGCGTCCCACTCGGCTGGCCAATGTGAAGCGGTTTCTAACAACCTCCTTCAAATTGTCGACATTGCGAGTTGCGTGCGAAGCTGCTGTTGAGCGTCCACGCAGGACATTGTGTGCAGTTTGGATACAGTATACTTCGTCATGGAGTGGTGACCCGTAGCCGACGGTCGAGGGAGTAAATGTGCGATTGCCGGAGCCGTGAAAGGAGAAGCGTGGAAAAACGGCGGCTTTCGTCGACTCATCGAGACGGAGACGCTGTTGTGGGGCGGCCGACTGGCGCTCAAGAGCCAAATATTGACTCGACTCAGCAGCGGAGGATGCGCTTTGCGTCTCAGCGGCGCCATTCGCGCTTGATCTTCTTGTAATCCTATCTGGCCGAGGGCCATACCCATGAGGCACTCGCCTTAAGTGGGCTCTTAGACCTGGGCGCGCGCGCGCGCTCGCCCGCCCTCGGCTACGGTGCGCTGCCGCCACAACCCGTACGCACACGCGCGCGCATTCTCCAAGCAGTTCCTTTTTCACTTGCTTTCGCTGCTCAGCTATTGAGCGATGCTGAACGGGCGAGTGCTCGCTGAAGGTCCGACTTCTCAACGCCGCGACGCGCATGTGGTGGCAAGTGAACCACGGCCTTTTCCACTGCGACTTCCCTGGGCCCCGACGACGACGGTGTTCGACCTGCGAGGCTTGCGCCCGCCGGAAGTCGACGCGAACTCGTCTCTCCGACCCCAGGAAAAGTCGCCCGTGCTCCTGCGCCACCAACAAAACCGTCGCAGCCCCAGAGTGCTGTTCACGCAGCATCAGGTCTTGGCACATTCATTGCGTCGTGTCCCGCTAGCTCCACATTGGCCAGTATATTGAGTTCAGGTGGAACCGCTCGAACCAAAGAGCAAAGATCAGAAGATCGCAGGCGGCTATGGCGAGGGTCTCGGAGTGGGGGTCTGGGAGTCGTGCCTGTCCTCCTACTCGAGCTTGACGTGCCAGCGCTTGACGTGCGCGTCCTGCCCCACCAACACGACGGTCGAGTCGTCCAGCCAGCTGAGTCCAGTGGCGTGCGCGCCTGCGACAAAAACTCCTCGATCCCTACCCGCCGACACCGACGCAAAACGAAGCGACGACGGACGAACGAACGAACCCTTGATGATGAGCGGGTGATCGCCGCTCCGCTGCGTGTCCCACACGATCAGGTTCGTGTCCAGCGAGCCGGTGACCACGTAGCGCCCGTTCGGCGACCAGGCCAAGCACGTCACCTGCAAGCAAGCAAAGCGCTAACATTACACGGCGACTCAGAGAGACCCGCCTCACTGGGGCCCGCCCCCCCCCCCCCCCCCAGGAACGAGCCTCCCCGAGCAGTGGTCAATGCGTGACTAGACAGAGCCCCAGGAAAAAAGCGCCCCTCCCAACGCAGACACGCACACGCAGAAACGCGCCTTCTCGTCGTGCACCGCCCAGTCCGTCTCGAACTCGTCGTCTACGGCGAAGGTCACGAGCCTGCGCGCCTCGTCCGACACTCCCAGGTGGCGGCCGTCGGGACTGAAGGCGAGGGCGGTCACCAAGCCCAACATTTGCAGCTCCGTGAGAGGCGTCAGTTCCTCTTCGCCCACTTTGAAGACGTATACATTCGCCTTCTAGAAGCGACGACGCAAGTAGCGAGCCGTGTCGAGCGGGGGAGAAGTCGACAGGCAGGCAGTCACTCACGTGGCAGCCGACGGCGACTAGCGATTTGTCGGGCCGGAGAGCGACGCAGGACGCCTCGGCGTCCAGAGGGGCCGCGCAGTGAATCGAGAGCGTCCAGTTGCCCACTTGCTGGTGAACGTTGTCCTTGAACAACGCCAGCCGAGTCGGCATTGCGAGCGCGGTCAGCTGGCCGTCAGCTGAGGTCGCGATGCAGCGCGGCTCAGGCGCCAGCTTGATCGCCTTGCGGAGATCGCGCTTGAGCACCTTCTCTGAAATTCGTCTGTGTACAGTCATGTGTGATCTGTGATCGTGTCGGGCCTCTCTCTCTCGGCAGACAGCATCGACCGCTGCTACTGAGAGACGAGACCATTCAGTCAGCCCCATCCCTAGCGGGCCGGAATTGTCGCGACGACAACTACTAACGCCCTGGCGGAGAACGAACGAACGAACGAACGAACGAACCCGACGTTGAAGGCGGTGAGGCGGCCGCCTTCCGACACCGACAGGCCGACAATTTTCGACTTTTTGAGGTTGGCGGCCACTCGCTTCGACTCGCCCGTCGCGCTTGCCCACTGGACTAGAAACGGAGCGGGCGCTGCTTGAAAACTACAGTAGCCCGAGCAGTCCAGACGACGAACCGGTGTTGCCTCGGCTCTCGGCGGTCGTCACGTGCGTGCGTCTTGAACACGGAGAGGGCCATCGCCACGATGGGCTGGTTGTGTCCCTACGAAACGGTGTTGTCGCGTGCTATAAATTGCCGACATTCCGGCTGCATTCGCCCAACAGCACATACCGCGATCGCTTACGGCGGGGTCGCGAGGTCGTTCTTGTCGACGTGTAGGTGATGGAGCCCCCGAGGCCGACGCTGAGCAGCCGATCTCCCACCGCCAGACAGCCCAGCTGCCGACTCTCCACGTTTCTGCCGAACTGGAACGATCTGAACGGCGAGGCGGGTCAAATTCATGAGGCGTCAAAGATTGAACACGACTCACGCCAGCAGGCTTTTCCCGTCCACGTCCCAGAGTTTGCAGCTCCTGTCGGGGCTGGCCGAGAGGAGTTGCGCGCCGTTGGGGCCGACGAAGGAGAGCGCAACAACGGCGTCCGCGCGCGTGGGCGCAGTTTCTGTAGCGCCGCTTGGCCGTAGACGTCGCCGGGTCCACCAACTTGCCCAGCAGAGTGGTTTCGCCTCCAAACAGGCACATCTAAACACCACTCCCCACTAGGGCTGGAGTCATCAGCCACACAGAAGGGCACCCCCCGCCTTGCCGTCGGCGCCTCCAGTCGCGACGAAGTCGCGCTCGCCCGGCCGATAGCGGACGCAATAGATCGTCGGCCAATTGACACACTGGCGGTGTCGGTGCGCGAGCTGGGAAATGGGACTCGATGTCGACACCGCGAGCTGCGTGCGCGAGAAGGCCCACCGGCTTCGACAGGTAGGGCGGACCCTCGAACAGGACGACCGAAGCGTCCTCCAAGGCGGCGACCAGCCGAAACGGTCCCTGCGGTCGACAGTCGACCGAGGTCATCGTATGCGTGGGCCCGACCAGGTCGCCGACCGCGCCCGTCTCCGTGCAGAGCACGCGGCCGAGGCTGCAAGCGTCCTAGCTCTCCAAGCAGCAAGAAAGGAGAAGCTGCAGGGCGCCTACCGCTCCTCCTCGCCCAAACCACCGAAGACGGCCAGTCGCGTGTCGACGGCGCCTCCGCCACCTCCTTCTCCGCTCGCTCTCTTTGCGGCTTTCGTTCGCCAAACACGCCAGTCGCCATCATTTTGAGGTTTTGCGACGTGCGCCAGTCGCCATCAGTTTAATTTAACAAAAAAAAACTCAAAAACGACAAAGAAATTCCACTACAAAACTGAAAGAAATGCTGCGTGCCTGCTAGCTTTATATTTTTCAATTTTGAATTTTAAATTGTCATCGTTGCTACCCTATATGTAAATATCTTGAGTGGCAAGTACGGTAGCTCAAATATGATATTCGTTAGGCGTATTCAGAAATACTGCACGCGCGCGATTTAATTTTTTTTATGTGTCGAACTGCATGTGTACATACCGTACTCCAAAGTTTCTCCGCTTCAACACCGGACTCCAATAGCGTCACAACATTCCCAAGGACGCCGCCAGCCACCTGTCAACAAGTCTCGAACAGTTCAAGCGGCGCTTCTGTAAACACAAGCTCCCCCCATTGATCTGCCTGCAACATCGCCCTCTGATCCAGCCGCCATCAGTGCTCAAGGCCCAGGCGCCCAGGTGCTCAAGGCGATCAAGGCCCAGGACCAGGTGCCCAGGCCCAGGCCCATCAGTGCCCACGACCCAGGTGACGTCCCCCAGCAGACAAGCGGCGGATCGGCTGAAGCTCAAAAGAGTCGACGACGAGGCCTGCTGCCGCACTGGACACGGACCGGACACGAGCGGCATAAGCAGACGACGCCGAGAGAGCTGCATGGAGATGGTGATGAAGAGCATCTTCGCCAAAGCGCGTCGCCGCGAAGTCCTCGACCGTCAGCGCCGTCTCGGCCATGCGGAAGCAGCGCGTCTCGCGTTCGAACGCCAGCGGAGGCTTCTTCGCGTCCTCTTCGGCGTCGCCCTCGACCGTGGCGACTCCCAGCGCCGCCAGCACGGTCGACACGTCGACGACGCATTCGCGGGCGGCGCCTTGCAGACTTGCGTTGTTTGTTAGATGAACGTGTCGTGGTGTTACATGAATTCGTCCTCCGCTTCGTGCTGGTTGCCCGCCGCTACGGGTAGCCGACTGCTTCCCATGTGCCCTTGTCTACTGCGTAGTACAGAGTTATTGCACGTCGGCCGAGGCATGTTGTGGTTAGACGGCCG
>JASAMY010001974.1:0-36455 GCA_030248085.1 Paralinhomoeus sp. GSCO2_6 | reverse complement strand
AGGCGAATCATGTATACGCGTACGTTTCAAACGAGAAAAGCACTCGAGTACCAGGCGTGTCGAAGAGCCAGCGACCATGCTTAAACTGGGGGTGCTCGGGGTCCCAGGTGCGCTGCTCCTCGATCCGCTCTCGTCGGCGTTCTTCTAGCGCCGACGTGTCGGCGTCGACGAAGCCGACGTAGGGAGAGCTGAGCGCCTTCACGGGCGCCGCTTGCTCATCCGAGAAGGTCATGCCCACGTTCGCTGCAGCGGACACGCCTCATTCGTTTTCTTGTTGCTTGTCGATGGCCGCACAGAGAGAGGGCTGCAGGCTGACCTTGGAGCACGGCGTACTTGGAGTGACGCGTCTCTCGGAGCAGCTGTCCCATGTGCTTCCGTTCGTCGCGCGCCGAGCGGCTAGCGGAGGCGAGGCGGCGCTCGCGGAGCGCCAGCCGAAGCGGCGTCATCTGCATGACGGGGAACTTGAGCAGCGAGAGCGTCGTGCCCGGCCAGACCGAGGCGCAGGCACGCTCCACCAGATCCACCGCTTTCACCTGCACGCGCGAGCCAAGCTTTCCTCGGAATGGTGCTAGGAATAGCACTAGCGGTTCACCTTGCACATGTCCGACTGCAGGAGCGCGTTGAACAGAGTCGACTTGCCCGTGTTCGTGCAGCCCACCAGGTAGATGTCGCCGCGCGAGCCCCACAGCGACTGCACCGTCTGAAACCGAGGGGGCGGCGGGCGGGCGTGGCCAGACCGCAGTGCGTGCGCAGCAGCCAGCTCGCGGCAGGACACCGTAATCAAGTCCTCGACTCCGTAGCCGGTCTTCGCGCTGATCAATAGCGTGTCGAGCAGCTTGAACTTCTTGTGGAAGCCCACCTCTCGCGTCAATCGGACGAGGCTGTCGCGATAGCGGCTCAGATAGCCGCGTCGAGCGTCAGGGGGCAGCAAATCCACTTTGTTGCCTGCCAAAGGCGCGGCCGCGGGTAGTCTGTCGGCAGGGAATCCGGCCGACAATCGACAGGCGAGCACACCGAGTACGACGACGGCCTTGCCCTCGCCCACGACGTCCGGCAGCGCCGCGTACAAGGAGGACGGCAAGTCGAACATGTCGACGACAACCAACAGCAGCGCGTTCTCGAGCTTCTTCAGATGGCGAAGCGTTCTGGCGTAGTCGACTTTGGTCAGATTGACATTCAGCAGGAAGTTGTGCTCCTTCAGCAAGTAGCAGCTGCAAGAACGGCGCTCGTTACGGCCATGACACACGACTGTGAGGCGCACCCACCGACGACAGAGAGCGTCCCGGAATTCGTCGGCCTCGGCCAGCTCGGCGAAGAGTTCGACGGGCAAGAAGCCGGGTAGGGAGGCGCGCTGACACTGGAAGACGGCACCGCAGGCCGGACACCGGCGGTCCGTCTTCAGCTCGGCCGACGACGACTCCTGGCCATACCTGGGCGGTGCGGCGACGCGCGGCCAACGCTGTCAACAAGACGTGAAGCCGGTTGCTGACGGACCGCTACCTCTGCTTCCAGTCTACGCTGCGCTCGCTGGACAGCGAGTCATCGGGAGCGACTCCGGACGCGGGATCCGTGGCGGGCTGCTGATGGGGCAGTTGGAAGTGGATCTCCTCGAACGCCGACTCGGGCCCCAGTCGCTTCAAGTGCGGCTCCCCCTCCGCGTCCGTCGCTGTCGCCGACGCCTCCGTTTCCGAAGGCTCGACCGGCACGCGGCCGCGTATCTGCTCGTCGATCCGGTCCATTGCCACGCCTGCGAGGACCCGCCATCAAACTGGGCACCTCACTCCAACGGACGGACAGTCGTTGACTCACCGGCGGTGTAGTCGTCTTCGAAGTCGGCCGAATGCACGTAGAAGCCGCGGTCGGCGAACGCGGCCCGGAACCGCTTCTGCTTGTCGACCTCGCGATCCGCCTCGCTGCCGTACGCTGTCGCGTCAGGCGAGAAGCGCACAGCTGCCGCGGCCGCGCTGCTCAAAGGGAAGTCCTTGGACGCGTCGAACGCGCTGGCAGTTCGTCGCGTCGTCGTTTCGCTGCCACTGCGCCGACTCGACTCCACCGCCCTGCGCAACTCCTCGACGAACGGCGCGTCGGCAACTCCCACTTTGTCCCGAAACCCCTGCTCACTGAAAGCGGACGACGCGCACTGCAGCAGACCGGAAGCTGGCTTACAGGTCCACCTGAGTAGACCGGCCGCGGCCACGCCAAGGAGGGGTAGCGGCCGTCGGGGAGTGTCGGCAGCAGCGCCGGAGGCGCACATCTCATCGAGCCGGCGCTCACGTAGCCGCTTGTTGAGCAGCGTGGCGACCCGACTCCCCTTGGGCGTCTTGCCCAGCTGCGGCTTGGCAGCGCAGAGGCGCGGCGACAACAGACGCATGTCGCTGTGTTTCAGTGCCGCTTCTTGGGGTCGACCAGACGAACGGGCTCGCCGAAGTCGTGCTCTACGGTAGCGACGTCGTCGAACACGCCGTCGAGACGAATCGCGTTCACCCCTAGATCGAGAGAGAGCCGCAATGCGTCGGTACTACACGGCACAGCACATGCACACGACAAGCACCGCAGAGAATCAAGATGAAGACGACGAGCGCGAGGCAGAGGTACAACGGCAGCGCGACCGCCCAGTACTTGGCCGGCAGGTACGTGAGGCCGGCGCGCTCGATGAGGCAGTGCGGCAACAGCGCCCAGGCGACGTAGGCGGCAAAGCCGATGGATGACGTCAGCAACAGCGCGAAGCCGTAGACGGCGCGACCCGTCTGCGGGCCCGGCGAGCACTCGGCACTCGACGCTGACGCCTCGGCCGACCGCGGGCTCATCAATCGGGCAGCAGCACAACCGACCTACGCGCTAGGACGGCCCACTGAGCAAGCGCTACGACCGTCTCCGTTACCTCTCTGTGAACCAACCGCGCCGCAACGCCAACTCTCCACCAAGTTTATTCACAGCCAAAACGCTGCCCAAAACAATCGGGGGCGAGCGGAAGAATTCAGCGCCAATGGAGCACGACTGCGAGTCGAATAGAACAATACGTCATCTGGGACGGGGGTCGTCGCCTCGCCTATCTATAGCCGCCCATTCTGTTGCCGCCCGCGTGCCGACTGTGGTTGTGGTGGTGTCCGCCTCGGCGCTCCTTCAGCTGGCGCTCCCGGCCGCCCGTGTAGTTGGTGGAGTGGCCGCGCGTCGACTGCTGCTGCGGACGGGCGCGGGAGCCGGCCGACGACTGCCGTTGTTGCTGCTGCTGCCCGGAAGTCTGCTGTGGGACGTCGACAGACGCGGACGCAGCGGCGTCCGACTGCGAGTCCGAGGCGTCGTCTTCGGCGGCGGTGAAAAGGCCGCGAGGATTCAACGGTCGCACTCTGAGCGGCGTTGGGCGGCGGGGGCTGAGAGGCGGCGGGCGCGTCAACAACGCGGTCGACAAACCGGAACTCGGTGGCCGTCTGGTCGTCGGCGGCCGTGGCCATGGCCCAGTCGTACGTGTCGTCGTACTCGTCGTCGTAGAGGAGCGTGCCGTGCTCGTCGGCGACGCGCGCGCTCGGCGTCTCGTGCTCGTACTGGCGGTAGAAGGCGAGTAGGCGGTCGCGCTCCTCCTCGCCCTCGCGCGACGACAGCGGCTGCACCATCTCGGACGCAGGCTCGTAGCTCACGTGCCTGCCAACGCCAGCCAGCCAGCATACAGGCGCTACGGTACACGACAAGCAGAGGACGCGGCGCAGCACACACTTCTGTCCCGTTTGAAGGGGCACGAGCTTGTCGGCCGAGGGAACGGCTCCCACGTCGGCAGCGTCATCGTCAGAGTCAGAGTCGGCGGCAGTGGGCGGGGAAGCGCTGGCTGGAGCGGCGACGGCGGCGACGGCGGCGGCGGCGAGGTGTCCGGCAGCCTCTAGCGCCTCTCCCATGTCGTCGGCGAGCGCGGGCAGCCACTGGGAGAATGAGCCTTGTACGGGCTTGCAGTCGAGCAGCTGTCGAGGCATGAGCTCGTTCTCGCTGAGCAGCGCGTTCACCACGTCCTCCGCCGAATACTTGAAGTGGCGCAGACACAACTGCAATGTAACGGCCACAGCCTCAACAACCACTTGGCGCTACGCCCGCTGAAAAAAGACCGCACGTGAATGTACTCGTCCGACAGCGCCGGGAAGAGGTCCTTGACCTGGCTGACTAGCGACATAAGTCGAATGCGGTTGCCGATTTCAATATTCTGCAAGGAGCGACACTTTTGTGGCAAACAAAGACGCATGCAGCGAGCGGCGGTCACCTTGAGAGAGCCGGCAGCGTGCAGTTCCGCCACCGTGGCCGAGCAGAGCCGCGACTTGGCGCTCTCGAGTGCCTCCTTAAGCGTCGAGCCTTCGGACTCGCAGAGGCTACAAACCAAGACCGCAATGGACACCGTCGCCACAACTTTCCAACAGGCCGGCACGCACGGGTCGACGACTCGATTGGCGCGCAGATCAGCAAGGTCTTGCTCCAGTGGATACCTCCGCTCGTAGCCGACTGCCATTCTGCAGCGCAGCACTGGTTCGTACACATTCACACAATCCTACGGTAACGTGCCACCTGTCGACTTCGCAGAGCGACTTGAAGTCGGCAAAAAACTGCCTCAGAGCATCCAGGTCTCCTTTGACCGCGGCCAGTTTGTTGGGCAGCGTCAGCATGCGGTAGACGTCGCAGCAGAAGCCGCTGAACGCCACCAGTCGACCCAGCATGCGCCTGCGTGTCGCACCGAACAATCTACGCTGCGAGGTCTGAGGCGCAACACCGACTTCTTGTAGTCGTCGAAGCCGCCCAGCGTCGTCGCAGTCTTCAGCTCCGCGTAGAGCGGCTCGTACACCCGACTGTGTAGCGTCAGCAAGCTGAAAGAGTCGTCGTCGTCTCAATTTACTCAATTTACCCACCCCCCCCCCCCCACTCTCCAATTGCCGCCACGCACCTGTGTCCCAGGCGAGCGTTGGCGTAGAGAGGCGCGAGCGTGGCGGGCGAAGCGTCGAGGAGGTTGCGCAGACTGAAGAGGCAGTCGACGAGGAAGCAGCACACCTCGACGATCGCCGCCTTCTCCAGGTTCGTCCTCTTGACGGCCACCAGGCGTCGGCGGCCGCCTCCGCCCAGTCCCCCCGCCACCGTCAGCTTCTCCACGCGACACGCGCACTGCTCGAAGATCTGTCAGCAGCCGACACGGAATGGAGCAGCCTCTCGGTGGGAGCAGGGGCAACGCCGTCTGCAGCTGCTCGACGCTACCGCGTTAAGCGAGGCGACTTTCTCCCCGAACATGCGCACGTAGGCAGGCTGCGCCTTGAGCAGGGAGTCGAGCATCTTGGAGAGCAGTCGCTCGTTGCCCTTGTAGAAGACGGCGAGAATGTCGAGCAGGCGTTCCACCGAGAAGAGCGGCACCGACACGAGGAGGTCAGAGAAGAACTGCTCGTCGAAGAAGTCACGCTGCAAGCAACAACCGCTTCTATCGTGCACTAGCTAGCTAATGGCACGTGAGTGAAGGACGCGGCGGCACCTTGCTCTCGACCCGCGTGCCCAGCCGGATGACGACGCGTAGAGCGTGCTGGAAGAGGCGGCGCATCATCTCCTTTACGTCTTTGTTTCGTCCGAAGCACAGCAGTCGCAGCGCCTCTGTCTCCGTCGGCCTGGAGAGGGCGCGCGCGCGTGGGAGGGGGGGGGGGGGGTGAAAGCGGGCAGCGGAGAGCGACTGACCGTGGGAAGTTGGCGAGTAGGGCGTCGAGCATGGCGAAGAAGCCGTCGTCGTGTAGGACGGTCGCCCAGAAGCGGTGGTGGGGCAGGGCGCGCAGGGCGACCAGGCACCGCTCCAGCAGCTCCGTCTCCGTCAGCCAGGACTGCACGAGCAGGTGGTCGAGCGTCGGCAGCACGCGCAGCGACACCCACTGCCACTCGCCCTGCGCCGCCGCCGCCGCCCCCTCCTCTCCGTCCTCCGCGCCCACCGCCCACACGGCGTCCTGCGGACACACACAGCGACAAGGGGCGCTCGCACGCAGCGCCCCAACAAAGCAATGCGGCTAGCTACTGCTCACAAGGGCCGACACGCGCACCACCTCGCCTTCGTCCTCGTACTCCAATTCCTGTCGATTCACCGCCAACACCTCGGCCATCTTCCCTCTCAACAGTCCCTTATCGGGAAACCTAAGTTCAGTGGGCCAGGCCTAACCCTAACCCTAAGCCTAGTAAAAGCCTAGGCCTTTAAGCAGTAAAAGCCTAGGACCTATAAGCTCGAGCTCGGGCCTAAGCCTAAGTCCAAGCAATGCATAAGCCTAAAAAAATGGGAGGCATAAGCCTAAGTCTAAGCAAGGCCTAATCCTAAGCCTAAACAAATAAGGCGTAAGAATAAAAATGGTCGGCCCACTGGCCCACTGAACTTAGGTTTACCCCTCATCCCCACCTTGCAGAAATCCACGTTCAAAAAAGCACGCGAAATGGTTGCACAACGCTTGCGACACGAGCATAAGATATGCAAATATGCAAAGGTGCAACGACCACGACACTATAAAATTTGAACTGTCCTCAGTAGGCAGTCGGTCCTAGACGCAGAGGACGAGTGTAAAGCACCGTTTTCACCATTTTTTTTTTTTTTTTTTTTTTTCATATTAATTTTTTTTTTTTTTAAATCTTATATTTTTTATTTTTTTTTTTTTTTTGTGTTTTTTTTTTTTTGTTTGTTTTTTTTTTTTTTTTTTTTTTTTTTTTTTTTTTTTTTCTTTTTATTTTTGTTTTTTTTTTTTTTTATATTTTTTTTTTTTTTTTTTTTTTTTTTTTTTTTTTTTTTTTTTTTTTTTTTTTTTTTTTTTTTTTTTTTGTTTTTTTTTTTAGGCAAACAAAGCTGCACTTGAAAGCAGCGGCGTTTTGTTTCCTTTATTTGCAGCGTTATTTATTTATTGTGTTTTTTTTTTTTTTTTTTTGTTTGGTGTTATATTTTTTTTTTTTTTTTTTTTTTATTTTTTTTTTTTTTTTTTTTTTTTTTTTTTTTTTTATTTTTTTTTTTTTTTTTTTTTTTTTTTGTTTTTGTTTGGTGTTTTTTTTTTTTTTTTTTTTTTTTTTTTTTTTTTTCTTTTTTCTTTTCTTTTTTTTCCTTCTTCCCCTTCTCTCATGTTCGTTCTCTTTTTCTTACTTACTCGTTTCCTGTCTTCCCTTAATCCTAGTGTTCCTTTCTTAAAAATAGTCGTCTTCATATTTTTATTTTCTTTTCTTGTTTCAATCCTACTCATTTATATTTCCCTATCATTTTTTTTTCTTTTTTTCTGTCATCCAAATATATCTCCTCCTCTTTTCCGTTCTTTCCATCCCTTCTATCTACTTTCTTATTCTCTTCCATCTAACACTCAACCCTTACTTCTTCTCTATTACCTATCTTCCCTCCAAAGCAGTTACACTTGTATGCAAATATGTACATTTATATGCAAATCTATGCGTATTTCAAAACAATTTTATTGCAAACTGCAAAGTCAGAAGCACGAACATTCTTGTATAACATTCATTAAATATGTAGGATAATTTTATAAATAATAATTTTTATTAAATAAATTATTTTATGGTAATAAAATAGATATATTATATAATTTAGTAGTTTTGGGAGAAAAATTTTAATTAAAATAATATGTTATTTATTGATGTTATGTGGGGTGGAGGAGAGTCGCTTGAGTATAGTTTTAATATTTAATACTCTCAATGTATTTCAATGCTTGCTACTCAGCCGCCTTCCATCTGTATGTGTTTGTTGCTATGTGAGTGGTTTATTGTGTAGGTAGGTAGAGGAGAGGTTGTACGACGTTCTGGTGGGGATTGGGGGGGGGTGGGCTAATTGTTGTGCGTTGAGGCTTTTTAGGCTATTGTCGAATAATTGTTTTTTTCATGTGATATATTATTGCTGCACTATTCATATGCGTCGTCTCGCCTAATGCTTCTTTCCAGGCGTGGCAATATTTGCTACATCCATTTGCTCATATTGGATCTACATGTTCAAAGTAATTTTATAGTTTTTTGTTCTTTAATTTAAATCAAGTTGCATAATCATATAGTTTGCCGTTTCACGCGTGTTCAGTGTGTCGTAGACTCGAGAATCCGCAAAATTCAAAAATTTCAAAATTCATTAAATTAATCAAATTCACATCTCCTTTAAAAAACATTCAAAAATGTTGACGCGGCTTTCATTATTGGCAGCAGAAGTCTTTCAATCACGGGGGGGGGGGCGAGGGGGGGCGGGTGGGGGGCTAAAAAGCTGTTAAGGAAAGAGTCTGGAAGGGGAGGACTAGTGATTCGCTAAGCGTGTGGCGGAAGTCGGGGGGGGGGGGGGTGTCTGAGGGGAGGATTTGCTGGTAGGTCGGGCTGTTTGTAGAGGGTGAATAAAAGGGTGGGGTGAGCTCTTTTCTAGCTTTTTGTGCAAATTCAGGATGCTGTTTTGTCATATAGCGTATTTTCTCTTTTTCGTTTTAAATTGAAATCTTTGAGAATTGGCGGTGAGTGTTGAATAGTGCGTTGTGTGGTGTGTGGGGGGGGGGGTTCGATGTAGGGCTAGATGATATTTTAGGTGGGATGGAATAGATTCGCTACGGGTAGGAGGGTAACGCTTTCTTTGTTTAGCTTTATTTTTTTTGCCTTTTAATAAAGAAGAAAAGAGCGAAGAGCGAAGATGGCGTCTCTTCCGCCGGGCGAGATCCTGACGCAGCCGCACGCGAAGCTGGTGTACAACGCGCCGTTCGCGGACAAGCACACGTACCACGTGGCGGTGCAGAACGACGGCAGCCGGCGCATCGGCTGGGCCATCAAGACGACGAACATGCAGCGGCTGTCCGTCGACCCGCCGGCCGGCTGCCTCGACCCCAAGGAGTCGGTGCTGCTGGCCGTCAGCTGCGAGGCGTTCGACTACGCCTCCGCCGACACCAACAACGACCGCGTCACCGTCGAGTGGACCAACGCCCCGGAGGGCGCCGCCAAGCAGTTCCGCCGCGAGTGGTTCCAGGGCGACGGCATGGTCCGCCGCAAGAACATCCCCATCGAGTACAACCCCTGACCGTCGTCCGTTCGTCCCTCCCCTTCCTGCCGTTTCGTCCCTCCTACACACCCCCCTCGTGATTCTCGCTCTGTCGTCTCGTGTCAGCATTCGTGTCAGTATTGGCCGGCAGAATTGAAGTAACGGCAACACCAACAAGCGCAGGCAACAACATCTCGGCAGCGGCACTCTATCGGTACCTACATGTGTACATCCAGTATAATCCAAAACTATAGTATGTCACTGAGCGATTAGTGACGCGACGACATAGGTATACCAAGCCGGATTACGTCGCAATCGTACAATGTACATAGTTTGTGAGCAGCTGTACGTATGTATGTATGTATGTATGCATGCATGCATGCATGCATGCTGTATGTATGTTATTGTATGTATGTATGTATGTATGTATGTATGTACAACAAATCATATAACCAAAATATACATGTATTGCAGGACAGGACGACTGCACGAAACAAGAAACGTGCAAATGCAAAACTGGTACATCACGTAAACACACAAGTAGGTAGCATGGCCGCGTTTGGCACATCAGAAATTCAGCCAATCGAGAGTCGCGACACTTGCAGAAGTAGGATCAGCACCTGTTACACAACGTGGCATGGTGCACGCTAAAATGAACGTTTCTCGCGCTTATCTTCGCACGCCGCGCAGCACAGCCGGCGAAGCGCACAAGCTGCTGTGTCAACAAAGGTGAGTCTCAGCTAGACCGCTGTGTCATTTGCGCTGTTCGTGAGAGGGGCGCTTGCAGTGTTTTGGACGAGTACGTACGTAGTTAGAACCTCAAAAAATAGACCATGCCCTCGAAAGCGGACGAAGCGCCGCCAACTTACGCGTCGGCGACCGGAGGAGACACGTCTGAGGCGGTTCCCCTGCAGCAGTTCCAGCCGCAGTCAGCAAAAGAGCATGCCAGCGGTCAGCCGGTCCATGTTACTCAAGTGATTCACCAGCTGCCGCTGGGACGACTGCCCCAGAAGCTCGTCTGCCCCAACTGCCATGTGAGCTCTTGAACATTCAGGCCTCGAAGCGAGGGAAGGGGCCGTTGGCTGCTGGCTGAATGGAATGATTTGCGCCTTGTGGCGTTATTCAAGCAAGCAAGGAAGCGAAGCCCAAAGCCAAAGCCAGGCTCCTCACTTGTATCGGTTGCCACGATTGTTCATGAAGCGACTCACGTTCCACCCTGTCCCCATTACGCCTGCTGCCTCATAACTGCGGCCATAGCAGTAGCAGCGGTGCGAGTTGTAGCTGGAGGTGACGACGGTGACGATGACGGAGGCGGGTGCCGCGATGTGGGTGATCGTGCTGCTGGCCTGTTTTGCGCTCGGCTTCTTTGCGCTCATCTTCTGCTGCGTCGACGCCCTCTACGACGTACACCACCGATGCCCCAACTGCAACGTCGTCGTCGGCACCAAGACCCCGTTTGGCTGACCGCCGCCCTCCACATGCGATTCGGATTCCGAACAACTGATTGGATCCCGGAATTCAAAGCAAGTGTTGTTCTTGCCGATACGCCCCCGGCTGCCCAGCGATTCAAACTGTCGTTACGTATTGCCTCTCAGTTAGGAGGACGAGGCCTGTGCGCTGTGCTGGTCAAAAGAAGTTCTCAGCGTTCATGGCAAATGCCAAACATGACAGTATGCAGTACAATGCTCACTCACTAAGCGATGTTCAAATTCTGCGTAGTCGTAAGCGAGCCTAATCGTAACATTAACGGAAGTCAAAATGTCTGTCTCCGGACATACCACCGTAATATATTTCATTCAAAACCTGCGTTGATAATATTGTGTTGCTGCATTTATAACAAAATATCGATTTGGACGCAGGTTTAGGGTCAGAGTGACAGGGGACAGGGCCACCGACTCGACAGTGATGACTACTGTATCGGGCTCTGCGAAGATCGTCTCCTGTGGAGTTTGCGGAAATCTGTTGTCGACGTTCGCATTGAATTGCTTACACTTTTATTGTTGCGCCAATCTCATCACTTTGCATTCAGAGCAACACTGAAGGATCACGTTCGAATCAAGCATGGCGACTTGGCTGGGGATGGGCAAACTGGTTGAGATTAGTTGAGATATGTGCGTATGGCCGTCATCTTGCTTTTTTCGTTCCTTTTAGCGGATTTCCTGTTCGCATGCGAGTCTGGCGACAGCTATTGGAAGGAGTTTTCAAACGAGCACATCGCAAACGTTACCGACGCCCTACGGGTCCTGACCTCCAAAGAGGATTTCGGCGACAAGGGGCGCTAATTGGAGTGGCGTGTGGAGTAGTGCGAAGTGTCCGCAGTCGACTATTCCGGCATTGACCATAGATTTTGCCTGCCCGAGTAACTTATGACGTGCCCGATCAACCGATACAAAACGACTGCAAGCTAGAGAAAATGCAGATGTTATGTACAGTTGTATGTCGGTCGATTCCTGTAGGGTTGAGTTGGTCATTACACTGGTGTACCCATTCCTTAGGCTGTCCAAATCTACGTATCGGAATTAATTTGGACGGATAAAATAGATCGTAATTAATTTGTGCAGCTGCTGAGCCAATTAGAGCCCCAGCGCGTAGCTGCTAGTGGAGGTGCCGCAGTTCCTGAAGCGCGGCGTGACCGAGGCGGTCTACCTGGTCGACTGCCAGTGCGTCACTACCAAGGCGGCGCTTCTGCGCGACGCCTACGGTAGGTGGGGACGCCATCAACACCATCGCAAGGCCCACTACACCAACGACCTGCTCTACGTCGACGAGAAGGCCAAGGAGGTCCGCATGCCCCCCCCCCTTATTGCCCTCTTGCTCACCCCTCACCCCCCCCCCCCCCCCCGCCCGGGGATGCACCAAGTATGGGTACACAGAGACTGCTGTTGCAGGGTGGCCGGTGGCGCTGGCGCGTGCACGTCTACTGCTATACGCATCCCTGTGGAACAGTTCAGAGCAGTGGGAGGAGCCTGCACTTTGAGAAGAGGGTGTTCATTCTGGAGGAGCTGGTCCGAGGAGTGCCCACCTATGCGCGCGTCCTCATATCGTACAAGTCAGTTCGTGTAAGTGTCTCAATAGTGGAACCACAATTCTTCTTTTCCAGGAAAAGTCCAAACTTGCCCAAAAAGGAGATGGAAAGAGTCTCGGACCTGGTGGCGCAGCTGGAGGACGTTCCGGACGACGGCATTCCCACTCTTGCGCAGTGGGAACAGATTGCCGAGACACTGGCTACTGAAGTTTTATTTTCGAAAATTTTTTTCGACTGATGTATATTCTAAGACGAGAATGATTGTAGCACGCTGTCGCGAGAGGGTCAGAAGAGATTGCCGACATGTGGCAGACGTATCGCAAGAGCAGGCGCTCCTTGCAGAGTCCACCTAAGCGGAGTGCCAGGTGCTCTAGGCGCAGTACCGCTGCATACACTGCTCCAGTAGGCATAAGCGCTCAGGGGCTCGCATCGGTTGACGCCACCGGCACCACGGCCGAGTGAAGGCGCCGTGGGCGACGACGAGGATGTGGTGGAGTCGGACTCGGACGAGCCGCCAAGAAAGCGGAGGCAGCGCGGCGACGACACGCGCACGAGATTCGTCATGTCGGTTGGTGAAAACACGCCGAGTAGACTGGACACTTGCGTGCGACTGACTGTCGAGCGCTGGTTCGCAGCAGCCAGCAGCCATGGGAGGGGCAGCGAAGCCGCCGGCTTGGTCGCCAAGCGAGTTGCAGTCCAATGACCTGGAACGCAGTCGCCTGCAGCTGAGACGAGCGAAACTGGGACTGGAGAATGAGCTGCGCTTCGCCAAAGTGCTCGAGCAGGCCGAGGCGTTCTTCGAGAGATTCGGAAACGATCGCAACCGTCTCGTCGTCATGCGAATGGACAGTAAGTAAGTAAGTAAGGAGGTCGATGTTTCGTGCGTGCGTCGGCATGCGCTTTTCTGGAGTCTCGAATGTAATTTGCTGGCGAACCGTTAGACTTGTGGTAGTGGGACTCGCGATTAAGTTTTTCGGCGGACGCTACACAACGCAACGTGCAACACTTGTGCGAGATAACTAGTAGGTTTCGAGTGTCACATCGATTTGTTGATTCTGCTTGGGAGACACGCTGGCCTGGCCACTCTGCTCACTGGCAGCAGCGGAAGACGAGTTGAAAGGGCTGCTTGATGCAGAAGCAGCAGCTGAAACGACGCGTGCCGAGTTGTGGCTGCCCACTTGGCTGCGAGACGAGAGCGGAGCACGTGGAACGCGAACGCACCCCATAAACTTGAGCATCTTGTAGCCGTAGCAGTGGGGCTCGTTGCTGCAGGCAGGACAGGAGCCATCGTCGGCCTTCTTAGTCTTCTCCTTGACGATGATGCTCATGAGTTCTGAATTTCACTTTCACCTCTGAAAGCATTTGACACAGGCAGTACAAAGGAAATGAAGGCTCGGCTCACGATTCCATAGTCTTGACAGCACGTGGCGAAAGCCACCGGCGTCCGCCACGTCGACCACGGTCAAGAAAACGACCACGGCTAAACGACACTCGGCCAGCGCGGATTCTACCCAATGATTTGGCCGTGCAGTTACTTTTACAAACCGAGCGACATTTTCAACAGAGAACTGGTCCGCATGGTGAGCACGAAAACCTTCCGATCGTGGTTATGAATTTGACAAGCATACCTGCACGGGGTGGTGGTGGTGGGGGGGGGGTCCCAATTAGAATTTACCCCCATCCCACCCGGGATATTTCTACAGTTTGGTCAACGTCTCGAGACTGATAAAATTGGGTGTTTCTGCGTCGTTCTCACATCAAAATATTGTGTTCTAAACACTATTTTTTAACAAAAATGTACCTGTTTGGGCACTTTTTTTGTGCGGAATGTGTCATTTTAGAACACCAAACCCCCCCACACTCGGCCGATACAGTTACTACAGGTACGCTTGGCGGCAGGTTTTTTGGAAGCCCAGAGTTCCTGGGTTCCGACCGACTGAGATCGAGTTGTTTACCGGTACATCAAACCGCCACAGCGAGCCGACGCCCACTAGACACACACACACACTTATGGATGAAGTGACTTGTGGATACTTACATGGTCTTTTTACAACCGGAAACGATTTGCTTGGCAGTTGGCACACAGACACACACACGCACGCACGCACACACACACCTGATCATGGGCATCATATGCGCCCCGCCCCGCCCTTAGCAAAGTACGCCTCCAACCGTTCGTTCTTGTCATTCGTACCGTACTCTCTTTGCGAAGCGCCACATCAATTCTGATAGACCGTACACGGGAGAATCAGCGAAAGTCGTCACCATTCATCGCTTGTGTTCCTTCTCTGTGGAAACCAGCCCTTGACGGACAATTCCGTGATTTCAATGCCTGAGAGCTGTTCGAAGTGAACGTCAGTCGTGTTGACGACCGCCAAGACGAGGTCCTTGGACACGTTCGACAACTGCCGCGTCAGCGCCACCAATAGTCGGCAGTCGAAAGAGTCCAGCTCAGTGGCGTGCAGCGCTCTAAACACCACAATTTCTATTAAGAATTGAGAACGAAAGAAGCGAGTCTGACGACAGAAACAGAAGAAATCTCTCTGTCTGACGACCTGACGCCGCAGCTGGCGTGAAAGCTCTCCGGACCGAGTTTGTACAGCACGAAGTCGCAGCCGAATTTCAGGCCGCATTTCACCACCCAGCCTTTGGACCGGTAGAAATGGTAGACGGCGTAGCGCTTCGCAAAGTGTTTGTCGGCATTGACGAACGCCTCCCACAGTCTGACGGAATCCAGGATTTCAGCAGCATTCTTTTGCGTAATTTCGAGACAGCCAACTGCGAAGTGCAGGAAGAACACTTCGACAGGAAGTAAAGTCAATTCCGGCGACAACTGCTGAGGAATTGCTGCTGGCGTTACAGTATACTTGAAAAGTGGGGCGCAACGTACTATCTATCAGTTAGAGACTAGAGTACACTATCACTCAGCCGCTAAGAAACAATATGGCATCTTGAAATCAACCTGAAGCTTCATCTCTGCACCAACGTCAGATTCTTGGGCAGATTCTTCAACTGCAGTTTCCTTGGCAGCGTCGGCACCCTTGAACAGTTCTTCCAATTTTACATTTTCAGTCACTTGTACGCCCTCTCGCAGATTGCATGCACTTCTCTGTTGCTCCGAGTCCCCTTGCACAAATTCACCAAAGCCGCCAAAACTGTGAATTTCGATTGCCGACCGCTCATCGGAAACGCATACACCGAAGTCGAATTTGTTGCCAACAAAACGTTACGCATTAACCTCCTTCTCTAGCCTTGTGTGTGCTCGTAACTGGCACCCGCACGTTTTACGTTGGTCAATCAAAAAAGTCAGCAGCAAATTCGACTGGGTTTCGACGGTCCCAAAACTTGTTTCAAACAACACAGCTCGGTATTTGCCTACTGGGACAATAGGAGCGCTCAAAGCTCGATCTCCACCAGGCTTTTTCACAAATCGAGGCCGCAGCTCAGACGCCATGTTCCTGAACAGTGTATGGAAAAAGCCCGAAATCTGTTGTCACAAACTCCAAACACACAAAATCCATGAAGATCCGCCGTGTCAGCAGTCGCACAGCCATTTTAAATGTTAATAGTAACTTTATTGCAGAAAATACAATGAAACGATTGAGCACGAACAAGCCAAACCACGCCGTGATGAACCAGCACAATTTGTCGCAACATGGAAGTTTCCAAAAAAAAACAGTGGCCTTAAAAAAGCAAAGGATCGGGAATAATAACGACAGAGAGACTACAATTGGTGAGTGAGGAAGCACCCGATAGATCGCCGCTCCCGCGTCATGTCAACGAAAAATACAACGATTCAGGCGTCAGCTTCGTACACAAAAGTACACGCGACATATGCGTCGTCCGCTAAGTCTCTATTGTCAGTTGTAGTGGCAGTAGTGAAAGACGCAATTCACGGTTAATCGGTCGCGTTAGAGGCAGTTGGTTTCTCCAGCGAGCTGGGCAGCACGAGCTTGCGGTGGACCGGCATGAGACCTGCGCGGGTCGACGATGCACAGGCGTGCCGACGCACGCACGGACTGAGGGACGTCAGTACCTTTGAAGTACTTGACGGTCTTGACCTTGAGCTCGTTGGTGGCGGGCTCGTCGCAGAGGAACATGGTCCTGGGGTGTAGCTGGAAGGCGGACACGGTCCACATGTGGTTCACGCCCTCCTCGATCGCCTTGTGCAGCGCCAGCGCCTTGTGGCCGCCCGTGATCAGGATCAGCACCTGCGCGCCGGCAAGATTTCCGGTAGGGAGGTAAGTTCCCCCCCCCCAAGGCACCTCGTCCGCGTCCATGACGGTGCCAACGCCGACGGTGAGTGCCATGGTCGGCACCTTGGACATGTCGCCGTCGAAGAACCGAGCGTTCGCCTGGATCGTCTCCCAAGCCAGCGTCTTCGGCCTCAAGTCATTTTTCTCCAGACTAGCTTCCACAAGTCAGCGCGCAATCGATTCACTAGCCGAGTTCGGGAGGCGAGGCTCGAGCCGGGCTCGTTGAAGGCGATGTGGCCGTCGGGACCGATGCCTGAAAGTGCAGAACCACTGAGAATGCCATCTGAACGGCCGTCCTTCCTTCCTTACCTCCAATGAAGAGCCGAATCCCTCCGGCGGCGGAGATGCGCTGCTCGAAGTCGCGGCACTCGCGCTCCAGGTTGGCGGCGTTGCCGTCGAGCAGGTGGACGTTCTTGGGGTCGATGTCGACGTGCCGGAAGAAGTTGTGCCACATGAACGAATGGTAGCTCTCGGGGTGGTCGCGCGCCAGCGCTGCCAAGAGACTCAGTTCCGCAGAGGCGAGAGGCGCGCATCGCACGACGAGACGACCCACCCACGTATTCGTCCATGTTGAAGGTTGCCACGTATTTGAAGGAGACCGAACCCTCCTTGTAGAACTCGATTAGGCGCTTGTACATTCCCAGCGGCGTGCTGCCTGCACAGAGTGGCGTGACAAGCACCAGAAGAGACAGAGACAACAACAAACAACCCGTAGGCAGCCCCAGCGTGAACAGTTTCTCGGCAGACGGATTGAAGTCGAGAATTTTCCTTCTGACATACTGGGCGGCAAAGTCGCTGACCTCGTTGTAGTCGTCGAGGATGATGAGGCGCATTTTCCTCTGCCGGGCTTTGTTAAAATCAACAACTTTTCCGAAACAAACAATGTGAAATTTGAAACGGTAACAGCGAGAATGCAAACAATTCTAAATCTCTAAACCTGCGCAATACAGTATCGGCGTCTGAGAAACGCGCAAATTTTTGAATTATTCTAGTGCATATCGGGCTTACTTGAATATTTGCGTACAACGGGCCCACTATTGTGTTACGCATGACAAAAACCATAATTTGTGACTTTCATTTGAGAGTTATAAGCATAACAAACGCGTTTCCAGAACGAGTTATCACCGCGTTTCAAAGGTAATGCCGTCATGGTGAGTCATCCCAGTCCGTGGTCTCCAAAAAGCGTCTCGGGTGTCTCCTCCTAGAAAAGAGGGGGGTCGTTTGCTTTTACTGGCGCATAGTTTATTTTCACTCAAACACAGTCTGTCCGCAAATACATACAGTGTGCCTAAGTGCATTTTTGTGGCAGACAACAGAGCAATACTTCAATATCGTCACGACTCACGAGCTCTAAATGCCGTCGTACTCTCGAATCAATGGCTATTGCAACATAGAGTGGAATGAATCGAGTTCGAAATTACTATCGCAATAGAACCGAATGGAAACGCGGTTGGGAGGCATGGCGCACCGACCAAAGTGAATTTCGCCTCGGTCCGACTACGTCGCTGCGTTGGATCGACTGTTCATTGAGTGTGACGGCAGCTTTCGAGCTTTCAGCTTATAGCTTAGTTAGCGCCGTGTGCCATGCTTCCCAACGCCAACGGAATGAGTTGCGCCGTGAGCAACCGGAGCAACGGGATTAGTGTGGGCGGTGTTCGCGCTGTAGGTCTGGGAGGTAGGAGGCGGGCGCGGCGGAGGCGTTTACCTCCTGTAGGAGGTCCTGTGCAGCGACGGCGTTGAGGATGAGCTTCTTGCTCGTCTCCTGCAACTCCCCGCCCAACACGTACTCGTCGAGCAGGAAGTGCGCCTTCTCGAAGTTGAAGATGATGTCCAGCTCCGTCACCTCAACGCGCACACCGCCTACTGCCCCAACAATGCACGCGTAAATCTAAGCAGCGATGCGTACAGAGAAACACCGCGTACACTACACTACAGCTGCGCTACTGCGTACACTACAGCTGCATTAAATACAAATGTAAATGTTGAATTTCTATACTTGGATGAGCAGTAATGTCCAGAAATCGCCACCTTTCGGAAATTGGATGTTATGTGCCAAGCTATACACAACTAGCTATAGCTATAGCTATATACTGTAGCTCAAGTCCAATGAAAACAACAAACATTGCCGAAGTAGCGATCCAAGATCTCCACGTATCTGTGAATGACTTCCAGGTAAATGAGTTCATTGTCGTTTTGTTCGATTGCCACCAAGAAGTAAAGGCTAGCGTATCTAGAAAAAATCCTTTGCATAATCAAACCGGGTGGCGTCAAACACTAAAAGCCACCTCTTGTATACGATTTTCAGCTCTTTGTACTCTAGGAAATTGCACATTTTGGGTTTTCTGGCGAGTATTTCCGTGCTCAGGTCGCGCAGAATCTTTTTCTTTGTTTTCTCCGGCAGTGCCACGAACCATTTCTGCAGTCTGAGCTTCGCCTGTCGACTGATGAGCAGCATAAAGTGCATCATCTTTTTCGAAATGATTTCACGCTACGCGCTCTGTGGGTGCGTGTGTGCACAGTTGGGCGGTGGTAGAGCGCGTAAGACGAGCAAGGAGGCGCGCGCTCAAGAGGCCATACATATACGGCGCCGCCACAGTCGCGGCTGCTCGCCGAGCGGCCAGCCGATCCACTGGTTGGCGCTTGCCCGTGATAACGTCAAAGGGGCCGGCCGTCGACGAGAAACGAAGGCGGCCACTAAAGCCGCCTCTGCGGGCCGTACAATAAATGGACGGTTGACACAGCGACTTAGTAGGCGCCCCTCCATCTACCTAGGCTTTTCCTATCTCTTTCAGCCCCATCCGACCCTTTTGGGTCGTACGTGGATGCGTGTTCGCGTCGCTATGCTTTCGACGCCGTCGCTCGGCGGGTGACATTTTATCGATCCTTGTATGTCCGAGTGGGTATGGGATGTACGTGGATGTCTTGCACATTTGGGATACATGGATGCATTTTCGTTTAGCACGTACGTGGATGTGACAAGAACAAGCGAGCGGCGACTGATAGGGGGCGAAAGTGATTCGGATGGTATCAGTCCGTGTTTTCGAAAAGATTTTCTTGCAGCTGGGGTGCTGCTAACCAATCCGCTGAGGTCGGGTCGGTCTCGGCAGTGGCGGCTGAAGTGACATGCCATTTATGCGCGCTGTGCGTGTGGATTCCGCGGATGCTTTGGTACATTGTGCACGTATGTGGATGGCCTGAGAGCCAGTAGCCGTCGGCTGTCGGCTGCACACCTGTCGCCGGCGCCGCTGCTCGCGGCTGCTGCTCACCCATAGCCACTGCCACCGCCACCGCCATGCGCGGCTGTTGTGGTGGCGGACCAGCTGTAAGGGAGCAGCGTCTATTAGCAGTGTGCATGCAAGATTTAGAGGGTTCTTGAATGAATTTTTTACGTACGCAGGTGCTGAGGCTGATTCCTAGATGGCGCTCTCGTTTGCTCCTCTCCGCTGTTAACTTCTGCGGCCACCGCGGCCGCAGGCTGGTGGCCTTGCACTGCCGCTGGCTCCCACTCAAGCACCACTTCTGAATCGGAGTTCCACTTAGACTGAGAATCATAGTGCTCGAGGATGTTGTGTGTGACTGAGTGCATACCTGGATGCGGCGCAGATGCCACGAGCTGCGCGGCAAGTCTGAGAATGTCGGCCTTGGAGAGGCGGCCATATAGGCCCGTCTTCACCCGGACTTGCGCCTCTAGAGCCGTCATGCACCTCGTCTCTTCGAGGCGCGCTTGCCGCCGCCTTTCAGCTCTGTTCATGGCGAAGTACAAGATACAAGAGAGGCAGTGGGAATGGGAACTGGTGGCGGTGGAACTGACACTGCTGATTGCGCAGCTCGCACTGAGACATCGTTTTGTAGGTGATCAAAGTGGCGCCACCCACCGCTGCAGCAGGGTCGTTATTGTAATAAAGAACAGATTTGTCAATGCGCCATTGGATAGCGTGCCGAATATGCAGCTGGTGCTCAGACATCGTTTTACAGGTGATCGCAGTGGCGGCACCAGTGTTAGTGGCCGCGCGGTAGCCGCGCCGTCGTTTTTGTAATAAAAAAACAGATTTGCCGCCTCCCTCCTCAGTCGCTGCTCCATTGATGCGCCGCCGACGCAACAACTGAAGGAAACAAACAAGGACCCTTGTGCGGCGTACACGAACACTTTCGTAATTTGAATTTGAACACGGATGTGGTAGCTATTTCGGTACACGTATGCATGATTTGCCAATTGTTTTTTTGGGCGCGCAAGCGTTTTCGTATTTGTTGTGAAGCGGAAGCGTTGTTTGTTCTTAATTAATTGTGTGTTTTGCTCTCTTTTTGCGGCAGAGGCGGCATGGGTGACGAGAAAGGGGAGGAGGAGGGCATCGGAGAAGCGGTAGCGACAATCTCTGTCGACGGAGAGGCGGACCGGCAGGAAGGGAACGGAGACGACAACTGCGGCAGCCTCGCATCCATGGATGATGCGGTAGATGACGAGTACGACGTCATCGCGCGCCGCGTTGTCGACCGGCTCTGTGAAAAGGTCGTCCAAGATCTCGGTTTTGTCGACGAGGACGGCAATAGCGCGGAGCCGTCTCAATTTGCCGCTGGCATGCTTCGCGACGGTGAGTTAAGGATGGTCGTACGCGACTGTGATGTACACGTTACGTGTGTTGCGCATTCAGCTGTGATGGTGGCGGCAATGGTGGCTGACGACAGCAACAATGGCGCAACGGGACGTTCGGTGCCATTGGCGGCAAGCAGCAATGGTGGCCATTCGGCGCTCGCTGGGGCTGTGGCTTCGAAGGCGCTGACGGCAGACGAGGCCAGCGACGGCATTGCTGTATGTCCGATGCGTTCTTTGTCGTCCTGGTATGGTCCTATGCTGCTTACTTTGAGGACATTGGCTACACGGCCACTGGACATGAGGAGGATTGGGAGAAGAGGCGGGTAGTGGTGGACGGCATCGGCGTGCGCAGGAAGACGAACGTGGCAGGTACGTTGCAAGCTATTTGTGGTGTTTCTCATTATGTGTGAACGAGTTCGTCGACATACATGTTCTACGTACACGTACGTGCGCGAAATTTCAGTTTATGCGTTTTAAACGTTCCCGGCACTCCCCCTCCCCCAGTTGGCGCTGACACTACCCCCGACAGGAGTGGCGGCAGACAGACGCGAACCAAGACGCGCACATGGCGCGCTCCCCCATGCACTCCTAGAAAGCCACCTACGCCGAGCGCCGCATCGCAGTCACCGCTGACGTCCTCAGAGGACAGCGAGGAGTTGGGCAACGTGTCCATGGATTCGTCTTTCAGCCACCGTCACCCAGCGCGAGCCAATTCTGAGCGGCGCAAGAACGACAGGAGCGTGTCTTGTACGTTTTCACGTTT
This sequence comes from Paralinhomoeus sp. GSCO2_6, assembly GCA_030248085.1. Classification (NCBI taxonomy): domain Eukaryota; kingdom Metazoa; phylum Nematoda; class Chromadorea; order Monhysterida; family Linhomoeidae; genus Paralinhomoeus; species Paralinhomoeus sp. GSCO2_6. Next base: position 14,849 of record JASAMY010001974.1, on the reverse strand, counting down.
TGGATGAGTGTTTGGAACGCTGCGTAGTCTTGGCACCTGACTTGCTGCAGGGATGCCTGACGAGAAGCGCATGGAAGTGGCGGACGACTACACCACACCCTTGCGCGGGCCAACAGGTGACGACCTGGACAGGAGTCGCGTGCTCTCTGCTGTGGAAGAGGTGGCCTTTGTACCACATCCGCGCATAGTCGTGGAAGCATTACACATTCGTTCAATAGGTCGTCGACGCTCTCGGTGCTGACAAGAACTGGAAGCGGCCCGTCTTCCGAGGCACATCATTGGCCGTGACTGTCTTCGAGGCCTTCGTCGACTATCGGGCGTGTGGCGCTGGTGCATCCGTGGATGGCAGGATTGTGGCCAAGTGGACCGAGGACAGCGCTCCCGCTGCAGGGGGACTCGAGCACCCCATGTACGCGGTCGAAATCAACCGCTACGGCTCCAAACGCGTGGTGCGTCACGCAAGGGACTCGTTGAGTGCTGCCAATGACCAGCTTGAACTTCGTTTCAGTTCTGGTACCACTGGAAGCGCGTTTTTGAGCGAATTACCTAGTCTAAATGCAGTTACCAAGGAGGCGGCACGTACGCGTACGCGCGAGGGCCGCATTTTGTGGTGCAACGTCACGACCGCGGATGGCAAGAACGCCGCGATTCTTCTGGCCGACAAGCTGACGCAATCGTTCATTGTTGCGGAGTGCGTCACCTCCATGGAGACCGGTACGACGTCTTACGTCGCAAGCACCGTTCGCCTCATCGACTTGGACGAGGTGGTGGCGATCTCGGCCCCGGGGGACCACTTCGTGTGCGACGCGACGTTCGTTTACGCCATTGCTCCACTTTCTTTATGCTTTAAATTGTGTCCATGTAGGACGTCCGCGTCGGACATGAAGCGCAACCTGAAGGCGGTCACAAACAAGAGAGCGTCCAAGGATGAGCTTCGCGCTGACGTTCTCGTGCCAAAGAGGCGACGCAGGACGCGGACTCTAGGGGCGCGGAGGAACACCAGTCGGCAGCAGTCGGTGCGCTCCTCCGTCGCGGCCCTGGACATTGACGTTCGCCGCGGATGCACGCCAACTGCCACGTCGAACAAGGATGTCGGCGACCAGATTCTAGGTCGGCTGTTCGAAGAGCCGACCACACCGACCACCCAAAAAATTGAGGACACTTTCAATCGCGGTGCGCAAGAGTATTACTGCCCAACTGAAAAGGTCGCTATTGACGAGAACGTCATCAGCTCAAAAGTTCGGGATTGTGGGGAATGAATTTGCTGTCACGTATACCGAACCCATTCAGGCGCGCCAGCCCCTCAAGACAACGAACCCTGGCAAGCCGGGTGCCAAAAAAAACGGCATTCGCTGCTACGTGTTGGCGTGCAGAGGCAGCTACGTCTTCCACTCGAAGATGCACACAACGCGCGCCTACAAAACGGACGCGAAGGGGAAGCTGTTCTCCATCTGCTGGGCATTGATGGACGGAGAGGGTGTGCCAGGCGGCTACTCCCTTCTCGACAAGGGCCACAAACTCTACGTTGACAACCTGTACACGGTACGCCTCTTTTATAAACCGTTGGAGTGTGAACGTGTGGTCGGGCGGCAAATCACCATGGATATCACACAGACACACAGCTGAACGCGTACATCACGTTAAACACCCAGTATGCATGTTTCCTCGCACCCTAGGAGGTACCGCTCTTCGTCGCCCTCCAGGCGCGACGAACCGACTGCACCGGCACCCTGAGAACGAGCAAATCTTTCCTTCCGAAGTGCCTCTGTGTCACACGCCCGCAACACTTGAAGGGTGCCCTCTACAGGCGTGGAGACTACGTCTCTGCGTTTGCAAACCAAGCGTACCTAAACTTCCACAACTGGCTGGACAACAAGCACGTCTGCATGCTGTCCACTCTGCCTGACATCGGCCTGGACTACGACTACTGCAAGCGCAAGTCCAACAAGGGGTTGGGAGGGCGCAAAAACTTCAGCTTGGTCACACTGCCGCGACCCGCAGTCGTCAAGGAGTACAGCAGCGGGATGAACTATGTGGATGTGAGGTACGTGTACACGCACACAATGTCTATGCATACATGGACACGCAACTTTTCAGCGACCACCTCCAAGACTTGTACACGCGACGGATGAAGCGTTTCAAATGGACGATGCGGACGCTTGAGCACTACCTCCTGGCCATCGTCCACAACTGCATGGTCATCAAAAAAGAGATGAATGCGACGAGCAACTGGACAGTCCTGCGATTCCGCACAACGCTCATCGATCAGCTGCTCAAAATTGCGAACAGTACGAACCACGTACGTCCGCGTATGCACCTCTGTTGCACCTCTGTCCACGGTTGACGTCCGCAAGTTCATCAGCACTTCAAGGTTGATGTGGCGCCGCCCAGCCTGCAGCCGGCAAAAGCACCATCGGAGATGCGGCCCGCTGAGCTGCTAGCCGCCAACCACACCCTCGTGCGCAACTACGTCGACGGCGACACCCATCGACCGAAGAACGACAAGCGTCGACGAAGAAAGTGCCGATCTTCGTCGAGAAAGGGCGACAATTGTCACATCAGGACCGATCTGACATGTTCGCAGTGCAAAGTGCCGTTGTGTGGCGTCGTGTGCTACTTGAAGTGGCACGCACAGTGCCAATAAATGGAAATGCCCAAGACAGAGCACCATACATAGCACACAAGGGAATGGGGCCGCTTCCTAGAGCGAAAATTGAAACAAAATTCACGCATACGTGGATGAGCGTGAACGTGTATGTCCAAGTGTGTTTCGGTAGGAAGCACCCAAGGATGCTCCTCACGTTCGTTAACATCCTCGTTCAACAGTCGATCCACGGATCCGTTTCGTATAACATGTGACCCATGTACAAGGCTGCCTTGTCCTTTCGACGGCGTCGCTGCGCTAGCGGCGCCGTCGCTCGCTGCGCGCGCGAGCGACGGGGCTGAAAGAGCTAAAGACAGACTGCGGCAGTGTGTGAACCGTTTGGATTCGATTGCATCTCGTGATCTACTGGTCGTGGTTGATCAAAACAGTGGAAAGCTGTGGACATGCCAACCACCGACAGTGTACTGTATTACGTACTACAGTATACGTAAACAGAAGTTTGCTTGTGTCTGAGGGCTTGTTCGGCAGTACTCGTTCCTGAGTGTCTCAGGACCATACCGTTATTGACGCGAACACTGGAAAAGGTACTTTCGTGGAACAAATCTACCGGTGTATTTCTGCTCACGCGCAGCCGTGCACCCAAACCGCCTTCAACCGGTAGGACCGGAGAGTCGGCTCGGACGCAACGTGTATGAGGACAGCAAGGAGCCGCAGCGGCTAATCGGATGGCGCCCGCGTCAGTGGCAGCTGCTGCGCCTACTGCGTCGTAGTGGAAGGAAGCTTTTCCTCCTACCGCAGCCGGCAGCGGGCTAGGCCGACCGACGCGACCAGGCCGATGAGCATGCTCCTGCCTGCTGGCGAAGCAACCTGCACCTCAGATAGAAATGGGGCCGAACAAAGACAAACCAGTAGCAACACCCCAAGATGCTCACTCCAGCCAACGGTTGGCCCCGGCCCCTCCCCCAGCGTGCGTGGAATGCGGTCACAACACTCACAAGAACAAACGGATCGCAGTGAACCGCTTATGAACACGACCTCGAAACAGTCTAAGCGGTGTAGGACTACTACCCAATTCAAGCGCGCGCGTTTCTTATATGTGTAAACACAAGGTAGCAGAGACAGGGTATACCTAAACTCAATGGATCATTGGACCATTGGACCGGCCATTGGACCGAGGCTTGCGCCTCGCTTAGGCTTTGGCTTAGGCTTTGCTTAGGCTTAGACTCATGCCTCGCGTAGGCTTAGGCTTATGCACTGCTTAGGCTTAGGCTGAGGCCTTTCTTACTTTGCTAACACTACAGCTGCCCAAAACATAAGATTTGCTTAGTTTTAGGCTTTGCTTAGGCCTAGGCTCAGGCGTAGGCTTTTGCTTAGGCTTAAGCTTGAGCATAGGCTTAGACTTAGGCATAGGTATAGGCTTAGGCCTAGGCCTATGCCTTAGGCTTAGGTCGGTCCAATGTTCCAATGGCCCAATGAGTTTAGGTTTCCCCAGAGGTTTCTCTGTAAATTGTGCAAATTAAGTCGCTTTGTGATATTATTGTTTCATTAACAACAGCACACCGTTCAGCACAACAAATTGCGTAAAAGGCAATAATAATATTTTTATTGTTGAACGGTTTTGGTTTTTGTTTGCCGCATTGGTTCGGCTACTGTTTAGGTAATTATTTGAGGTGACGAATTCGTAGTGTGTAGTGTACATGTGTGTGTATGTAGGTGTCTTTCTCTGTTGAAAAGTCTTGGTTCGATTGGAACACAAATGGCCGGTCAAGGTGGGCCGCGGGATTACGACCACCTGTTTAAATTGCTCATCATTGGCGACAGCGGTCTGAAATCCATACACTCTTCCCTTACTAACTTGCCTTACCGTATATGCTTATAATTTTAGGTGTTGGAAAAAGTTCATTATTGCTGAGATTTGCCGACAACACTTTCTCGCGTATGGAGTGTTCTGCGTTGCGTTGACATGCTTACGGTCCAGGCTAATCTATAACCAATTGCAGCTAATTATATCACGACAATCGGTGTCGACTTCAAAATCCGAACGATCAATATCGGAGGACAGAGGGTCAAACTGCAGATTTGGGACACCGCTGGACAGGAACGCTTCAGAACCATTACGTCTACGTGAGTGCCGCGGTTATGACACGATCCACCCCCTGCGGTAGCGTGTGTCGTCGCGTCGTCTGGGTTGCAGTTACTACCGCGGCACGCACGGCGTGATCGTCGTCTACGAGGTGACGTCGGGCGAGTCGTTCAGCAACGTCAAGCGCTGGCTCCACGAGATCGACCAGAACTGCGACAACGTGCAGAAGATACTCGGTACGCACCCCGCCCATACCCCCGTTGCTCTCCCTGCTTTGTCTTAGAATGAGCACGGGTGTGTGTGTCTGTCTGAGCTTGGAGCGGCTACCCCCCCCCCCCCGGATAGGCTGAGGAGGCGCTCTTTCCCACGGAGTTAGTGACTCACGCACTCCTCAGCGAAGTTGCTAGCCTACCACTCTTTGTGCCGACCCGTTCATCAAGCGCGAGTCTATGTTGGATGGAATGGCGTTGCTGTTGTCGTCGTTGCAGTGGGCAACAAGTGCGACGACCCCGAGCGCCGGGTGGTGCTCGAGAGCGACGCGCGCCGACTGGCCGACCAGCTGGCCATCCCCTTCTTCGAGACCTCCGCCAAGGACAACGTCAACGTCGAGGAGGTCGGCTCGGGCCGTTGCGTTGCACGCCTGTCAGCACGCCTAACGACTTGCCTTACCGTCAGATGTTCAACACGATCACGCGCCAAGTGCTGGACGCGAAGCTGAGGTCCCCGCAGGCGGCGGCCGGCGCCGACGGCCGCGCCGCCGGCCTCGTCGACCCCTCGAGAGGGGGCCGCAGCGCCGGCAAGTCCAAGTGCAAGTGCGCCTGACACGCACAATCCGCGCCGCGCCACCGACGTCTGCGTCTTCTGCTCCGCTCCTAGCGAACTGTGAACGAGAGGAGAACGCATTGAGCGCCTTCTCGTGCCTCTCTCTACATACCTGTGACGGGCCGAGGGGGGGGGGGGGAGATGGCTCTCCAGGTTGGGCCCAGAATGGAAAATGTGCATCGAAATGGCGTGAAATACCGTAGGAACGTTTTGCTCAAAATGCGTCTAAGTAGCGTTATTTCGGTGTTTTAGTCATAAATCGCTGGAAGGGACGGAACACTCAATTATGTCGTTCTGAAACGGTTGAAAAACGTTTTCAAATGGTTACTCCCTTTCCCCAGTTGCAGGTATGCGTGCTCTCTCCCCCTCTCCAAGTGGGCGCACGCGGGACGCTCTAGTAGCGCATATTACGCGTGCGCGTTCGCGTCGGCGCGCGGCACGTCAGTCAGTGTGTGCGTGCCGATATTATTCCTGGTGCATTGAGAACGAAGGCCTGCGGAGGCGAGGAGCTGCTGGCTGGCTTGCCCTATGCCGGGTGTCGTTGTGGCTCGCGCGCACGCTTTTACGGTAGCGGTCGAAAAGCGCTGTCGCCTCACGTCACCGTCTTAGTCTTAGTCTGCACCGTGTCGACGCTTCGCCACGCCCCTCCGTCTATTCATCCATCCCCCTCTGTCTCTCCTCAGCGGTTCGTTTCGTTCGTTCGAAACAGCGTATTGGACACGTACGTATACGGTATGTTTGTCAGCGCTTCGCCAGTTCCATACAGCCAGCCGTCGTCGTACCCGTGCGCTGCGGTTCTGAGAACTAATCAACTGAGTCGTTCACAGCTGCCAGCTACCACTGCGCAACACAGCATCCGGTTCGACTACTACGCTTCAGACGCTCTACTTTACGAACCGACAATATGGATATCAAAGTTCCCCCTAAACGGTATCGTGTGGATTTTCCGTGTATGCGCCCTGTACCGTAAACTGTGCATCCATAAGTCAAGTGAACATAGGAACGAACGCCCCACGCTTTTTTTGAAAAACAACAAACGCCCCACGCGATAGGACTTCTTTTTTTCTGAACAATTTTGTGCTGTCATGTCATCCGCATTACTCCCGCTGCGCCCCGATCTGTTTCCTACAAGTTTCTCATCATCCGGTCTTACTGCTCGCTATGTTGACGACTAGATGTTGCCCCTTCACCAAACCCTTCCTCCTTGGTGGCGCCGCCATTCGCCGATTGGCACCGCGAGCAGGGGATGGAGAGTGCTGCTGTCTGTTACAACGCGGAAGACGATTCGGCCGCCATTCGTAGGCGCGACACGCCGTCGCGCAGTCTACTGTCGCGCGAGTAGTTGGAAGTAGTACTGCTGTAAGAGTACTGCGGTAATCACCCACCAACTCCGGAAAAATTCCCTCAAGAATGACGAACGACGTGGCACTGAAGGTGTTCTTCCTCGGCGAGTTTCCTAGCGTCGAGATGTGCATGCATGTACACACGTGTGACCTGAGGAGACTTAATCAGGGCACTTGCTGCTGACGTCGGTGGCGCTGCTGGCGAGCTTCTGGCTGACGGACGCTTACATCTTCTACAACGGCGTCGTGCTGTTGCTGCTCGGCTGGTCGCTTGCCCTGCCCCAGGGTCCGTCCAGGGCGCCCGTGCTCGTCCTCGTACTGCTCGCCGAGCTGCTCGCCTTCCTCATGGACGTCGTCATCCTGCTCAACACCTGGCTGCCCCAGGCGCTCGACTCAGAGTCGAGCTCGGTGCTCGCCCAATTTCGACGTAACTACCCGTGCAGCTGTCGTACGGTCAGTTCGAAATGGCCATCTAAACGCGTCGTCACCAGATTTCGCCGAGTGGGGCTCGCCCTTTGCGGTGATCCTGAACGCGCTGCTTCGCGTCGTCGTCGCGCTGATGGCGTGGAAGCTGCGCGGCGTCGCCCTCCATAGTGTCGCGGTCAGCGCGGTTCGCATGACGGCCGTGGAGGCCGGGCCGGGCTCGCAGTCGGCGGCCGGTGGCCGGCGAGACAAGGAGAACAACTCGGTGGTCGTGATTTCCGCCCTGCTGGGCGACAAGCGGCTGCCGCGCAAGCCGCTGCTCTTGATCGGCGGCGTGCCGCTCGTGGCGCGCGTCTACGAGCAGGCGGTCAAGGCGAAGGTGGGCAAGGTGTTCGTGGCCGGCTGCGACGAGGAGGTGGAGCGACTGGCCCGGGAGCGCGGCCTCAACAACTACGTGCACACGGACCCCGCGCTGCCGACGGGCTCGGACCGCGTCTACGCCGCCTACATGTCGCTGGGCGAGCGCTTCGACAACGTCATCAACGTCCAGTGCGACATGCCCTTCGTCAACCCCGACACCATTCGACGCATCGACTACATCCTCGACAGCAGCCCCGACGTCGACGCTCGTCACGGGCGCCTGCGCCATTCCGGACGACGCGAGCGACGACGACGACGACGACCCCGTCGCCGACCCCAACGTCGTCAAGGTGCTCAGGTCTACCGACCGCAACGAGGAGCTCTACTTCACCCGCGCGCCCATCCGACTCTCACGAAAACTACCGGTAGAAAACCATCCTTTTTAGCGACAAACGAAATGAGTGAGGGTCGTTGACGCCTGACACATTGGCGTGTACGGCTTCCGGGCGTCGTCGCTGGCGACGTTCGTGAGTCTGCCGCGGTCGCGCCTCGAGAAGGAGGAGCGCCTGGAGCAGCTGCGCGCGCTCGAGAACGGCATAAAGATCGAGGTGGTCGTCGTCACCGACGACCCCGCCATCAACCTCGCCGCTGACACGCACCTTCAAGCGCGCAGACAGGCACCTCAAGAGGGAGGCACTCTCCCCCACTAGACTATTGTCCTCTCAACACAGTAGACGTCACAAACTACAGCGTAATAGTAACACATATTTTCTGGTCGAACAGAAAATGGTTGTGGGATTTGAATGCCACTTTCTCTTCTAAATGAAGAGCATACTCATAGTGCCCGTGATAACAAGTACGTGCATTAGTTGGCGTCAAGAGTTTCGAATACAGAGGATTAATCCTTAATTGACCAACGTCGCACAAATTACATCTAGAACGACACGTCTAGCTATTTTACGAACACGCTACAAAACAAACTAAATTGTACGGAGAAATGCAAATGTTCCGCGTTTTATTACTTGCACCAGGTAACCTTTGTTCGTAACAGCTTCGATGACGCCGATAAAATATGACTAGTTACGGTATTTAAATTTGCATCTCGAAACAAAAAAATCAACGCGTCGAATTTCAAAGCAATCTTAATAATACGATTGTAGTTACGACTTGCTACGCATACCTACCATTCTCGCAAATTGAACAACTTCAAAAGCAGTTCGGCAAGTCTCTATAAGAGTGTGCTTTAGACACAGGTAAGATTAAAACATTCTGCGAAATGAATCGGATCGGCAAGGAGAAAGAGGCAAAGGGTTCGCCAGCGTCTGGAGCGGCGGCGGCGGCCCCAGTGGCTACGTCGGAGTCGGAGTCCGGCTCGCGGTCGGTGGGGCGGCCAGTTCGAGTTCACGCTCGTCTGCACGGGCTACATCGTGGGCCTGGGCAACGTGTGGCGCTTCCCGCACCTCTGCTTCGTGCACGGCGGCGGCAGCTTCCTGCTGCCCTACCTCGTCTGCATGGCCGTCGTCGGCCTGCCGGCCTTCTACCTCGATCGTCGCTCGGCCAGTTCGCCAGCCTTGGACCCCAGAGCCTCTTCGGACGACTCGCGCCGCTCTGTCGAGGCGAGTCTGCTCTCCTAACGCCGCACACTCTACTCACGTCATCTGCTGCAGGACTGGGCTGGACGACGGTGCTGCTGTCGGCGCTCGTCTGCATTCCCTACAACGTCGTCATCAGCTGGACCATTCGCTACTTTCTGCTCTTCCTCCAAGAAACCCTGCCCTGGAGTGACTGCGGCAACCCATGGAACTCTCTGAGTGCGCGTTCGTCGCCCATTACGAGTTGCACGCAGCGCGTGGCGCGTTGCAGACTGCTCATCTGGCGCGCTGAACAGGCGTTGCGAGGAGCTGAACCCGCAGGAGCCGTTCTTCTTCAACGGCAGCTGCGTCGGCGTTCGTCCCCCGCTTGGGCACACCCGATCTGCCGGCGAGGAGTTCTTCACGCGCGCGGAAGCAGGTGTCGCACTCGCCGTCCACATGCAGGCGTTTTTTTTATTTGTAGCGAAGTGATTCTCGGCACGGGCGCTGGCTTCCACGACCTGGGCTTCGTCGAGTGGAGGGCGGCAGCTGCGCTCGCCGCGGCCTGGCTCGTCGTCTTCCTCTCGCTTGGCGGCGGAATCGACATTGGCGGAAAGGTGCGTCCTCGAAGTCTGGAACTTATGTACATTGCAAACACCACCTACTACATAAGGTATACGGTACTCTTCATTGCAGGTTGTCACGGTCACGGTTACGGTTCCCTTGGTCGTATTGGCAGTACTGATGTGCCGAGCCGTGTCCCTTCCCCGGCTCTGGGGGCTGGCATCAGCTACTTTATTAGGCCAGACGTGAAGACCATGTTCAAGCTTGAGGCGAGACGGCAGCAGTTGCGCCACGCGTTAGCGACTGGCGCGCGCGCCGCGGCGCTTGTTGCAGACGTGGCTGGCAGCTTCTCAGCAGGTGCTGTTCTCGCTGGGCACGGGACTGGGCGGTCTCGCCACGATCGCCAGCTACAACGACTTTGAGGCGGACCTGCTGCGCGACATCACCGTCATTACCGCCACGTGAGCCGCTGCTGGAAGAGTGGTGTCGCGGCGAAGGATGTCTGCGGTCGTTCAGCTGCGTGCTGACGAGCTTGCTGGCGGGCGTGACGGTGTTTGCGTCGCTGGGCCACCTGGCCAAGGGGCTCGGCTACCGGAACGTCGAGCGCCTCCGCGGCGTTGCGACCCGCGGCAAAGGCCTCATCTTCGTCACGCTGCCCACCGTCATGCAGAGTGGCGCCCAGCCGCAGCTCTGGTCCGCCGTTCTCTTTCTCATGATCTTCATGCTCGGCATAGACAGCCAAGTCGGACGCTCTCTTTGTTGGCAATTGTGCCGCAGGTACACGGTCGTCGTTGCAGTTCGGCAGCGTCGAGGGTGGTCGTCACCGCGCTGCTCGACACCTTCCCGAGACTGCGCCGCAGTCGTTGGGTCGAGGGCGCTGACGGTCTTAGCCGTCTGCGTCGTCCTCGCCACGGGGCTCTTAATGGTGACCAAGGTATACATACACGGCTCACGCGTAGCCTTGCACCACGACGACGAACACAACGCACGCCTATCCAAAGCTTAGGCGGGCAGCCTCTACTTTGAGCTCTTTGAAAAGTTCTCCTCGGAAAGCGCGCTCCTGCTAACGGTACTGCTGGAAGTGGTCGTCGTTGCGTATGCCTACGGTTTGTTGCTTGCCTTACGGTTCCCTGTTGAAAACTTCTTCCGTATTCAGGAGTAAAAAGCTTCTGCGAAGACATCAGCTTTATGCGCGGCATCAGAAGCCAGTCTACGCTGCTGACGAAGCTGTTTGGGCGGACCGGCTGGTACTGGCGCGTCTGCTGGGTGGCCCTGACGCCGGCTACGATTGCGGTACACCATTCCCGGACTGGCGCAACCCGCGATACGACCGCCTCCGCTCGTCTCAGCTGGTCTTGGCGGGCAACGTGCTGTTGTCGGACGACGACTCTTGGGGCTGGACGCAGCGCCAGAAGGTGACGACGGTGGAGGAGGGCGTGGCACGCGGCCCGCCTCTACGCCTGGCCCACGTGGGTGAACGTCGGCGTCGCGCTCGTCCGCCTCAGCTCCCTGCTCGTCGTCCTCGGATTCGCCATCGCCGTCGCCATCGACGCCTACTGTCGCGAACTGGTACGTCCGCCCGCCGAGAACGTCCACGAAGAGCGTCGTGGGTGGTCTTCAGCCGTGGCGCGTGCTGCTCGAGCCGACGGACGAGTGGGGCGCCGGCGGCCGAGAGGCAGCGGCAGACGCGAGCCAAGGCGAGCCAGCGCCCCACCAAGCGGCGCTCCGTCAATCGACCTCGCGTCGTCTCCGACTGGCCTGCCGAGGAAGCTGAGGAAGACTACGACTCACCATGTGATTTAGCCAGCTGGCGAATACACAGACCCGGAGATTGTGAAACCGTTCGGATTACTGTATGAATAGGATGGCGAAGGAGTGGGATGTCAATATCAGCGTGTAGGGCAGGGTTATCATAAACCAGCGTAACAAGACGGGAAGAGATCAATTTGTTGACGACAGCCAATCAGCATCCCAAGCGGCTGTGTATCACTGCGCGACACCGACGGCGGTGGCGCAAAGGCAGCAAGTGTTGGCGTCGATGTTTCGGCGGAGACGGCGGTACGCCTCGCGGACTTGAAAGGCCTCGAGCGCACGTGCGCTGCTGACCGCCTCTCGTCCAGCACTGCCAAGGCCGCGTCGCTCTCTCTCCCTAGCGCAGCACGCGCGCGCACGTACGCACGCACCACTTCTCCACTGGGCGCCGAGCTGAGAGCGGAGCTTCCGTGCGAAGTCGACCAGCAGCCAGACGATCTCCTTCGCGAGGAAGTTCAGCAATTCAACAGTCATAGGGGCGACGTGACAGTTGGAGCCGCCTTTCGCGCCCAACAGCCAGTTCTAAGCAGGGCCATAGGTGTAGATTGGTCCAAAAGCCAGGGGGGGGGGGTCTCTGGGTGTTTCGAGGGGGAGGGGTTTCCCGCCAGCCCGCCGGGATCGAAAATTTTGGAGGAGAGGTGGCGTAGGAGTAGAAAGGTTGGCACCGAAAATAGCGCGTAAATCGGTGCTTTTTGGTCCAAAATGTGTCAAAACAACGCCTAAATAGCACTTTTAAGGCGATTTTGGGTCACACTACACTGAAGAAGAAACAAAAACACGCATCTTTACCCATTGTTTTTAATATTGAGAGCGGTTTCCCGCAGGTCATCTGGGATGGCGATGGCCAGGGGGGGCCTCTCTCCCGCAAAAAAGCGGGATGGCTATAGCCAGGGGGAGGGTGAACCCACCCTAGACCCCCACTGAGCCCACCTATGAGCAGGGCGATTGGCAGTTGGCACGGCGGTGGCGCAGCAGGCTCGAGACAGGGTTGAGGGGGCGGGTACCAGGGATCGGGAGGGGTCCCGCCTTCGTCCGTTGAAGAGAAAGGAGACACATCACGCCTCGCAGAAGTCCGTCTCGTACTCGGTCGTCTCCATGCGCTGCACGATCCCCGCCAGCGTCTTCATCCCTGCAGCGCGTTGACGCAAAAAGCGCTAGCAGAGTTCGCTGGCAGCGCAAGCAACGTCACCGCTTACGTTCCAAGTGCGTCTCGTCGTCCACGGCGCCGCCGAGCCAGGCTGACACCTCGGCGTCCGCGCCAAAGGACGCGAAACCTTCGCGCAGCGCCTTCAGATGGCGCCCTTCACAAAATCTGTCGTCGTCGTCGTCGAGCTTCCCGCGGCGGTGTAGTCGTCCTCGTCTTCGACCGTCTTGCGCACGTTCTTGCTCTGGTCTTTCGCCTCGAATCAGACCGTCAGCTCAATGCGGCCTATGTTATTTATACGTCGTGGGTCACCGAACTCGAAAAAAGTTGAGCAATGCGTCGAATGAGCGAGTGATTCCTTCGCAACTGGAACAGAATGTGGCCGAGAGAAATTTCCATTTTGGCAGCGCGCGACGTCGTCGACTCATTCACAGACGGGGCGCACTTGTGCAGTAGCAAAACGAGCTCGCGCTTGACAGCGGACAAGACCGCGTCCTGCGGTCTTCACCGAGCCGCGTCGAGCATCCCGCACGCGTACATCATTTGCTTCATTTCGGCCACAAACGGCCTGCTGCTGCTGCCGCCGTCGTCCTCATCCGCGCCTTCGACGCCAACACCGCATGTTCGGCGCCATTCCCATTTCAAAACTTTTCAACGGCGATCATAATTTACGTTTCTCGCTACAGTACCTCACGTCTTTAAAACTATTACGCAACTCCACGAAATGTTGAATGAAATGCAATGATATGTAAATTAGAGAACGAGATTTGTACAGCATCCGTGTATATAAAATTTGCATACAATACATACACAAATTGGCACCATACACAATTTGCGTGAAAATTTGCATATCTTGTATATTGAACGAAAAACCACAATTGTTCCATGAACACGTCCTTTGATTTGAACGCGAAATTGCAAAACTGTCCTGGCAGACACATCCTTTTCAAAACGAGTCAACAAACATTGAACGATGGAAGAGCGCACGCGCCCATGTAGCTTTTAGAGCGACTGTGTGCTACTCTGTGCTCCCATGGCCAATTTCTGGCCAATTTAAACTGCGCGGATACAGCAATCTACAGTATTGCGGATGTTGACGCACAAAAACGGTTCACTGATTTGGTTGTTGATTGAACAAAGTAGCGATTGCCTAAGCTTTCATAAGCAACATGGGGCAGACCATAGCTGCACCAGTTGAGCCTGTGGATGAGAAACATCGGCAAATTAGTCGGGAATCGCAAACTGATGCGGTGCTTGTTCCTCTTTCATTTTCCATCGGTCCTGGGCTTTGAGGACGAGCGCTGGTTTAGATCCTTGGCCAGTTGGCGCTTCACAACATCATGCTGAGACGACTTATGGCAATTGAGGTGTGGACGAGCGACTCCACTACCAGCAGACTGGCTGCTAAACGCAACATTTCGTCTAGTTGAACGCCGCTCGCGAGCGCTGCTACGCGTCGGGACTGCTGACGGCAGGTTCCTCTATCTACGCTCTGCTCGCACTGTCGAAGAAGCGCGTGTCGACATCACCGGCACCTGTGGGCGCTCTTCTCTTGGCCGCTGGCAGTGCAGCATACACGATATACAGTTACTATACGGCCTTTGGCACTGGCACTTATGCTAGTAAGCGTCTGTTCTGTCCAGTTTGCATCCTCTATGTATTCGTTATTTGCTAGACAAGTTGGACAAGCTGATAGCGTCGAGCAAGCTGGAAACGGCTTTTGGAGGCCCACGGCGCGCACGTCGGTCGACGACGTCAAGTCGGAAGTGGACGGCGCGTCCAAAGCGAGCGTATACGAGCCAGCCAAGTCTTCCTGTGATACTCACCACACAGCGCAGTTCAGAACCTGCCTTCTCGTCCCTGCTTAGCACAATCCCCTCCGCTTAAGTGTACACTAAGTTATGGACGACACTGACGGCGATGGGTTGAGCTGCTGCTTCGCTTCGGCCAGCGGTCAGGAGTCGCCAGAGTCGAGTCGCTGCCTTTCGCCCCTCTGTTTCGTCGTGTCGAACCACATGCGAAGCCTCTCGGCGCTCTCAGCCACTATTCCGCACAACGCTTCCCGACGTCGCTGACGAATCGTCGCTCGCTTGCGTCTCCGCCTAGAAAATTCGCTGCGGAA
>JASAMY010000167.1:0-19000 GCA_030248085.1 Paralinhomoeus sp. GSCO2_6 | reverse complement strand
AGACTCTAAAACTGGCCGAAACGGCGCTGCGGAAAACGTTCGAGACCGGTACCGACCCCTCCTCCGACTCTCAACTGGATGACCTCGCCTGCCGAATGCAGCAAGCGTTGCCGACCTGCGCGTCCGAGCTAGACGTAAGCGCCCTGATGGAGCCCTGTCTCACCCACCAACTGTCGTCGACACCCGTTCAGTCGAGCAGTCTATACAAGCTGCTGACGCCCTTGTTCTTCTTCGGCCGCCTGTCGGCACTGTTGAACTGCGTGCCGAAGTCGACTTGGGCGAGGCCGTCCTCTGGCCGTTTGCTGACGAAGGTCGGCCTCGAGTGGCTCTGGCCCCAAGTTGGCCTGGTCAAGGAGAGGTTTGACGACATCGGTACGCGACGCGCTCCACCGCGGTTCTGCTTGGCTTCTGGGATTGAGTGCTGCTTCGCCGCGATTTCAGCGTCTTCGCTCTTCTCGACGAGCTCGTCCGGCCTGTCGAAGGAGTCGCGACGTGCGCTCCACAAGGCCGTGACTCTGCTGGAGTCGGCAGCGCGCTTCCACGCACACTTCGTAGACGGCGTCCGGCGGTTCGCGCCAGACACGGGTAGCGTGGCTGATGATTGGCAGTCGTGCAAGCGCCAGCCTGCCTGTCTGCGCTCGTTTAGACTCGCTCGACAGATCTGCGGCTCGCAACGTCGGTCTGAACCTGGCCGTCGATTTCTGTCGACTCGTCCAATGGTCCTTCGACCACCAACTCCTGCCCGCGCCTCCGGACGTCGCGCGTTTTCTTGCGTCGTCAAGCGCTTCGAAGCAACGCTCCAGGCAAGTTTTAAACATATCATCCAGCTGACCATTCAGCCGAATTCACGGTATTTTTGCAGCCGCACCATGGCTTTGCTGTCCCATATCAAGGAATCGCTGGTTGTCGGCGAGATGCAGCTGCCCTATGAGAAGGAATCGTTTCTAGTGGAAGACTGTTGCTATCCACCGAAGTCACTGCAGGTGACGTCCACTCGCTGTCTAAACTGTCGTATACAAATATCCGACAAGAATTCTGAATTCAGCACCTGCTAGCGCTCTCATTGTTTGTCGACTCGCCGGCGAAGTGGCATCTCTGCGTGTACTTTCTGCGGGACTACTGCAACTTTCTGGGCGGGGTAGTGTTAATTCATTTTTTGCTGTTCTACCCGCCTCTCTAGAGTTGTCTCGCCTGGATTGCTTTCTGTAGGACGATTCGCTCGTCAAGTCCTTTTCAAGCCGGTTTGCCGCAGTAGTCGACAACGACCGCTTGGAACAGCTGGAGACGGCGCCCGCAGTCAGTCGCGAGCAGCGGCCATCCCGCGATGCCAACGACAATGTCGACAGGTACCGTACACAACCATACTCGACGCACACCGTACACAACTATAATTTCAACGACTCTCAGCAATTTGTTTAGGTTCTGGTTGGATTATGCGACCGACTTGACAGCGGACGCCGAAGAGGCGGATCCCACCGAGGCTTCTCAGACAACCGGTGCTGCGTTAGTGGGGTCGACGCTTGCTCGTCTACTGTACGTGTATTTTGTGTTGCAGCCTTTGCGCAACAGGCTCGGCTGTTCCAACTGAAGCTCTGCCAAGAGCACAAGTTCGAGCGGGCGTTTCGTGTGGTTAGTTGGGATGGGAGATGTAAGTTCGTGGACGCGTTGTTAGTGTTATTTCGTAGCAGGAGCGCGGAACCGACAGCCGTTGCGCTGACGACACTTTCAATGTCGCCTGCGACGCTGTTCTGCGACTGCTGCAGAGGACGGTGCCGCTTGGTGACCCCAAGAAGTTTGTTGGAGGCTGTCAGCGGCCCACAACTGCTGTTGTGCCGAACATCGATTTGTCAAAGTCGACCGGTGAGCCTTGCGTGGCCGACTCGCTTGATATGACCTGCTACCGATGATCGTGTAGCTGCCGCACCGTCGTACGCGCGCCGGCAGCCGCCGAAGCGGAAGACGCCGTTTGAGAGTGCAGCCGACGAGTCTTCCATGCCGGCGTCGCCTCTCGTCAGGTGACGACGCTTTTCGTTGTGCCGCGCGCGCGCGCAACCGATATTGGCACCATCCCCTGTGCCCGGTTGCAGGACTGGCGTTCCCTTTTCGGCAGCGCAGCAGCTGGAGAAGCGTCTCAGCCTCAGCGTCGGCGCCAAGAGGCCGCGACACGCTGCCGCCGCGGCCGTCGGAGTGGCGGCCACGGAACCGAAGAAGCCGCGCAGCACCCTCCGCGAACGCGTCACCGTCGGCGCCGCCTCCCTGCTCGCGACCGAGCGAAGGACGGCTAAGCGGTCAGTCTCACGAGTCAGTGGTGTGTCAATTGAGCGAGTCATTGTGAGCCAGTCCTGACTTGTAGATGCCTGCTTCGCCTGGAGTCCTTTCAAGAGGTGGGCGCCCTACTGACGCCGCCAGTGAAGGCGAGACCGCACCGTCAGTTGGCGTCGGCGAAGTCGCCCTTTGCCGGGAGTGTGCAGACGTCGGTAGCGAAGGAGCCGACGAGCATTCTGAAGCGAAAAGACGCCACCTTTCCGGCTGCCGGTACGTTGCTCGACCTCAACTTGTCACGTCGTGCGTGCGGCACAGTTCCGCGCCGTTCTAGGCGATCCTGTGGAGCAGTGCGAGAAGCAGCTCCGCTTCGACCTGCCCCACTCGCCTCTGCTGCGGTGAGCCGAGCGGCGTGTCGATCGACGAACGACAGCTGAGTGCTGTACTGCTCTCTAGGGAGACGAGTGCTTGCGACATCGCGGCGGACGAGAGCACGACGGAGCCGCTGAAGCCGATGAACTTCGTCGATTCCGATCAGGAGATCACGTTCAATGTGGGCAGCGCGCTCGACAGCTCTGCCGAGGCGTCGGTCGCCGGGACGAAGGCGTTGTCGTCGACTGGAGGCGGCGTCGCCGAGTCGCCCGCGTCGAGCGCAGCAGCCCCCACCGCCTCCGTCCGTTCGCTGCGTCTCTCGTCGGACGGCGGCGAGTTCGTGCAGCTGATGGCGGTGGAGGAGCAGCTCGACGAGGACGTCGTGCTGGCCGTCGACAAGAAGAAGCTCTCGCCGCCGAACAGCGCGCGCAAGCTGGAAGAGAAAGCAGAAAGAGAACCTGTAGTCGACGCCGAAGTGTTCGCCGAGGCGACTGCCTCGCCTGGGAGCCAACTCGGAGAAGAGTCGATGCCGCTGACCAACATATCGCCCGAGTCGGAGGATCTGCCGAAAAGGTGAATTGGTCGTCACCTTTTTGGGGTCACACACCCACAATTTGACTGCCATTCTAGGGTGTCCGAAACGAGCGAGCACGCCTCGCGACCTCTAGTGGACTACGATGTGTCCCACATGGGAGACTTTTCCATGGACATGTCCAGCATCGACGAGAACTTCGAGAGTCCAGCGGAAGACAGTCGCTACTCCGTCTTTTCGGCGTCTACTCTTGTGGCGACTCAGCAGTCGGCAATGGACATGACAGCCGCCGCCGTTTCGTGCGAAGACAACGAGAACGAAGTTCCCTTGGCCAGCGCCGATTACGTGTTTTCGACACCGCGTGACATCTCGTCGCGGGGCTTCGGTATGGAGTGGAGACTGGTGCCGAATCCATCGTGATGTGACCAGTCCACCTTACAGTGGCCAGCAACGTTTCAGGCTTGCTGCCGTCTAGTGCTGCTGCTGGATTCGACGCCACGAAGGCTGCGTCACTGTCGACTGATGTCCAAAATGGAACTGCCGCAGCCCCGCTCACGACCGATCTCGACACCTCCGCGCCAGAGAACGCGCCGTTCGTGTTCTCGCCTCCGCAAGTGATTGTCGAAGGCGCAGCCGGTACGCTTGCGGAGTAGGGCGTTTGACGGCTTGCAGGACACTGGAGAGATGTTCAGGTCGAAGCGCGTACACCATGGAGTCCATGTCCAGTACCCCGGGGCTTCAGCTGCGCAGTGGTGGTTCCTCCCGCCTAAACGGTGCCGAGCAGTCGGCGTCCATGGGGCAACACGTCGATGCCGGCATTAGCGAGCCATTGGAAGAGCCGGTGAACCAACCGGACAGCTCGAAGACGATTGTCAAGGCTGGCAGGGTCTCGTCGCTGGCTCCGGCGAGCACGCCTACGGCGCTGAAACTGATTCTGAAGCACCAGCAACTCCGAGAGGAGCTGTCGACTTTCGGCTGCCGACAGCGACAGACGGTCGGTAGTGGTTCTGAGGGCGAGGAGGCTCCTCCGCCCATCGAAGCGGAGGCGAACGCGAGTCGGCAGCAGAGGACGGTTGGCGGTGGCGATGAGTCGCCCGCAGCCGTGGCCGCGGAACTGGAAGCTCCTCTTGGCGTTGAAGCTCGACAGCAACCGGACGAGCTCCGCCAAACGGCCGGAGTGGATCATGACCAAACGACTGGTGGTGATCTACAAGTCTAGAGCGAGGACATGTTGCTTTTTTTAGGCAAGGACAGCCGTCCAACTGCTGAGACCGGACCGGACCCGCACGCGGAGGATACGGTCAGTGACGATGTCGACTCGAAAAGTGCCAGCGTTACCACGACAGCCGACGCAGGTGTAGCTGCCTTGTCTATGTTATTCCTTCATCCTCGATGGTTGGGTGGTGGTTGCTCTTGAGGTGATAGCGAGATGTCGGCAGCGTCGTTGGCGCTGTTCTCTTCGTTCGTCTCGCCGCCCGTGACGCGCTCTCGGTCGTTCGCGACACCGTCGGCTCGCCCTGAAGTCGAGTCGTCGCCAGCCGACAAGGGACACTCTTCGTTGGACCCAGTCGTTGGAGCAAGCACCAGAATCAAGCCAGGCAGAAGGTAGGTGACCCGTCTGTTGCGGCCCTCCAGCCGCCAACAAGCTTGACAATCGTGCAGGTCGGTGATGCCGAACGCGAAGACGCCGGTGGCGCTGAAGCTGCTGAAGAAGCACGAGCACGCGCGCCGACGCCTCACGCGGCGCCAGACGATGGCCGCGAACGCGGTCGCCGCCGAGTCGGACTCGGACAGCGCCGCGGCCCACCCTCCGACTCGTCAGCAGCTCGCAGCGCCCGTCAAGCGACGCCAAACCGTGGCCGTTGGCTCGACCGCTGCTGCTCCGTCCGGTGGACACCCGCTGGTGGAAGGCGGGCAGGCGCAGAAAACGCCGTCGAAGTCGGTCGCCGCGTCGTCGCGCCGACGGTCGGCGTCGAGCGGCGACGACGGCGGCTTCTTTGCGGTGCCGACGTCGCCGCCACTGACGCGCAGCGCCTCGCGGAGGGCGCGCGCCGACTCGGACTCGCCGTCCGCCGGCCGTCGACAGCCGCACTCCGTGTCGCCGACGCCGACAAGCGCGCGCTCAGAGAGCGAGGGCGCCGCGACGCGATTGACGTTCGCCGAGAGCGGTCGCCGGATCAAGATCACGGCCGGACGAAGGTGATCACACGGTCATGCAAGTCGTGAGATCTGGCAGGTGCAAATTACAAATTGTATTCAGACGAACGGCGGCCCTACCGCCAATTGCCGAAACGTCGCCTGCTCGGAGGTGATCAAACTTTCTCATTGCGTTCCGAGTTGCATTTGCTCGGTTTCAATAAAGGAGATGAGTCATACTCATACACGTCTCTCAAGACACTGAATGCTTGTGAAGTTGTGCGGTGCTGGAATTCGAATCTTGAATGAAGCATGCAGATGTACGACGAATGTACCTATCATCATCATAATCGATTCTATCATATCTGCAACCGGGTCTAGCAGATTGGGGGTGGGGGGCTAGAAGGCCAAATTCTGGGGGGGGGGGGGTAACCGACCATTTTTTTTGTCATGATATACTAATACGTTTTGGTCAAAAATGCGTGTATATAGGCTCAAAATAGTGTTATTTAGCTGTTTTGTGGTGATATAGCCCCCAAAAGCCTGAAAAACACCAACATTTACTCACTGTTATCGTTTTAAACAAGGTGGAAAACCCTTGGGGAAAATTCTGGGGGTCGGGGGGGGGGGGGGTTGGGTGGGTGTTGGAAAAATAGTGCGGGGCCCCCCAACCCCCCAGTTACAGGTATGCCATCCACCACTTGACTCCAATTTCTGCCCCTGGCATTTTGTAAATTTCTACTACTGGCATTCTGTTGAAAATGAAGCCAGACACTGTGCTTGACGTATGTATGTATAATATATATATATATATATATATATATATATATATATATATATATATATATATATATATATATATATATATGTGTATGTATCTTTCACCCAATACGGTACACAAGCACCCATAAAAAAATGCACGCACGTCACAAAAGAAACAAGCATCGCATTGTCATAACAGAGCACATCAACGGAGCAAAGGCACAGTTCACCAATCATCGGCAATGCGAAAACATTGTGAGTACACGACAACGCGAAATGTACCTTGTACATGCTTCGGGAAGTGACATTTGTAGAATTGATCTGTCCACAAACATGATTGGTGGCCCTGATGCATGTAATGTGGTTTGTCTGACTGAGACTGGCTGATCGTTACGTGAGGTGGGGCAGGAAAGACGCCAAGAGGTTATGACAGTATACATACGGACGTACCATCAAAAAAAAGTATTTGATGGCTACATCTTCTACTTACAAATGCGCCGCGCGCACGTGTTTGTTTGTTTGTGTGTTTGGGATAAACTCGCGAACCGCTCGACCTACGTGCGCGCACGATGGCTCGATGGAATGCTCGCGACCCCGAGATGGTCATGGGCAAGGTCGATTTTTGATATGCAAATCTATACCGTAGTTATGGCGCATTTTCAAAGTTTGCAGCACACATTAACACTACCAAACGAATTGCACATGGATGAATTGCACATCAAAAGACTCGCCTGGAACGTCACGAGTCAGTTGCACATGCTCCCGCATAATTATGCAAATGAAAATTATGCAAATTCATAATTTCGCAATTTTACCCACATGGGTGATGTTGCGTGGTCAGTTGACACCTGGCGGCAGCAGGTCACTGGTGAAAGTGCTCCCAACGGTCAACAGAATGAATGCCCATCGTGATCAACAGAGCAGGAGTAAAGTTTGGCGCCACCAACAGTGAACGCCCATCGCGCACCTGCTTGCACAGCATGATCATGTCGACCATCATATGCAAAATCAGTTGCTTTATTCCTTAACATACAATGGCGGCCAAAGGCCGCGCGCGCCTCGAGTTTTGTTACAACTCCCCTGTTGAAATACGTATGTACGTTGTTAGTGCAGCTAACTATGGTAAGTCTATCGTCATTCAAAACAAACTTCGCTGTCTACAGTGTCCCGCTGTCTTCCAGCTCTGCTATCTGAGTCAGCCTACGCCCTTAGTTGTTGACGGTGCGGCGCTCTCATTGGTGTCCTCCATTGCGCCGCGCCTTTGTTATGTGCCGCTCTCCTTGATGTATTGCGCTACCTGCATTGTTCTTTGCACCTGGCTCGCTGGGTCTTCCGTGGCGTCGCTCGCGCGCCATTGGTCGCTCTGTCTGTCTCTCACTCGCTCTGTCTCGTCTCCATCGATGCCAAGAAAAACAACATCCCCAAATGACAGATATCAGAATCATACTGTAAAAGTCGTGGAAATTGGTGTTGAGCGCAGTGTCTGGCTTCATTTTCAACAGAATGCCAGTGGTAAAAATTGGAGTCAAGTGGTGGATGGCTACATTTGCTTCCACTCCCCAAATGACAGAGATCAGAATCATAGAGTAAAAGTTGTGGAAATTGGTATTGAGCGCAGTGTCTGGCTTCATTTTCAACAGAATGCCAATCAGTAGGAAATTGGAGTCACGTGGTGGTCAAGTCAAGAGTTCACGTCTTAGTCATTAGGCACAGGCACCGGCAGCCCTTTGTAAGCAGCGCGTGTGACTTGGCTAAACATCCACTCGCGCGTGCACGGGCCCTGTCGCGTTCGCGACCGTCTCTTGATAAACCCGCACCGCCGGTTCACCAGCCAGGTAGTGGCAGGGGTGGAGATGAGAGGAGAGAGCGCAAGCAACCGACAGTCTTAGAGCGAACCCATAGAGCTAACAAACATCTAACAACGCGGAAAAGCGCTACAACACAAACAACACACGATTTTTGCAAAAATCAATATTTCAAGCAAACTTCAACTGTTCACACGCACGCACACAGAAATGTTACCCACACCACGCAACACAAGCCTTGTTGTTTTCTTTTTTTGCGAGCGAGGCCACACGAAGACTCGCGGTCAGTACTTTCGTGTCAACTACTGATTCTCGGCGCAATCGGGGAAAGAATGGTCAGTTCGGAGAAATAAAAGAAATCGGAGAAAAGATTCTTTTCGCCAGTTTCAGCCAGCTTCGTTATTCGCCAGGTCGAGGTCATACATCATCGACACGACCAGAGCCTTTGTCGGCTTGATCTGAATCCTAAAAACGTGTCTTGCTTTTGCGCGCCGCCGTAATGCAGACGGAGTTGCTCACCAGCAGTTATGCCACGCCAGTTGACCTACTGGCGCGAAGATCGCCGGCAGTGCGGTCAGCAGTTGCTCGTCGGGCCAGTACTTCAGCGAAGTGGGCAGAATTTCCACGAAACGCTGGCTTTCTCCGCGCACCCTGGCCGTCTCGCTGCTGAAAGTGGCTAATCATTGGTGAACATGCGATTCGGCGATCGAGAAGGCGAGCAGACCGGAACAGTTTCAGCGCTTGTCCGTACGCGTATTTGGCCGTGGCGATCAGGTCCACGGCCGGTGGAGGAGACATGCCGTTGAACTGCGCACCCATGTTGTTGCCGTCCACGCAGAACGCGACAACTTCGCCAGAACGGAGAGCCTCGGGCAGTCGGAGAAGGTGCGGCACGCCCTTCAACACCAGCCCCGGCCGCACGTCAAACGCGAATTCGTTGGTCGGCCAGCCGCCACACCCGACAAGCAACCGGCGCACCACCGCCATCGCGTCCCACTCAGCCCGCGTCGCGTCCCTCGTGCGCGTCATTCTGAAGCGCGCAGTACACGGCACTTCATTGCAACCGGCGCACGGCTTACAGGATCGTCCCCACCGTGAGAGGAGCGCTTTCGCGTCAGAGACGCTCACTCAGCACGGGACTCCACCATTGTACCTTGATTGAATCCGACCTACAGTTGTAGAAGACCTACAGAACAAGAAGGTTATATTTACAACATTTCTTTAAGCAGAACTGATTCTGCAATAGAGTGTATGCGCTTAGCTAAAGTGTAAGCAACTATTATCGGAATCCTAATGTTAGATTGAGGATTTGCATATTATTTATTTAAATAGCTACCGTATTCATTCTAATCAGTGGAAAGAGGCAAAAGCTAAACCATTGTACCATTGTACAATTGTACAGACCTATTTTCTTAGGCTTGCGCCTCGCTTAGGCTTAGGCTTAGGCTTTGCTTAGGCTTAGGCTCATGCCTCGCGTAGGCTTGGGCTTATGAATTGCTTAGGCTTGGGCTTAGGCATTTCTTCAGGCTTATGGACAACCGTACAATGGTTTGCTAAAACTTGAACTCTGCCCAAAAGATAAGATTTTCTTAGTTTTAGGCATTGCTTAGGCTTAGGCTCAGGCTTAGGCTTTTGCTTAGGCTTAGGCTTGGGCTTAGGCTTAGGCTTGGGCTTCGGCTTAGGCTTTGGCTAGGCTTAGGCTTAGGTCCGAACAATGGTACAATGGTACAATGGTTTAGCTTTTCCCCTGGAAAGAGGGGAAACTGGAAACAGAAGGGAAGAAGGGGAGCCAGTCCGGAAGGAAGGCGTAACTTCAGTAATTCTTTGGGTGCCGTGAAAACTTACGTTTATTTTCTTGTCGCCCTCTAAGAGAGAAACCGTGGTATATAAATTTATTAACCAGCCCAAGCCTAAGCCTCAGCATGCCTAAGCCTAAGCCTAAGCAAAAGCCTAAGCAGAAGCCTAAGCCTAAGTAAAAGCCTAAGCCTAAGCCTAAGCAAAACCTAAGCCTAAGCAAAAGCCTAAGCGAAAACCTAAGCCTAAGCCTAAGTGAAGCCTAAGCCTGAGCGAAGCCTAAGCCTCAGCAATAGCCTAAAACTAAGTCTAAACCTTCTGGGGGAAAAACCAGATCCATGTTCACCATGTTCACCATGTTCACCATGTTCACCAAGCCTTCGTTATTTCGGTGCGATATTTTTCTCTCTTGTCTCCGTCTCGCATATCTCTAAACCGGGGGGGGGGGGTCGGTTATCGGGTGACCAAGGGCAACCACCGGGTATAAATACTCGTGTGGGGCACTAAGGTAGGCGGGGCAGGCGGGGCAGATTTGGGCGGGGCAAGCTAGGACTTGATAGCTAGGCTTAAGCTAAGTTTTAGGCTTTTGCTAAGGCTCAGGCTTAGGCTTTTGCTTAGGCTTAGCGTAACACGAGCTTGGGCTTAGCTTGCCCCGCCCAAATCTGCCCCGCCTGCCCCGCCTGCCCGCCTGCCCCGCACGAGTATTTTTTCCCAACCACACTCTTCTGTCTGTCTGTCCGTGCGCCGCGAAGCGCCACTCTTACGTCCCAAACGCGCGACATGGTGCTGCACTGTCGTTACAGCTGCGTGGTCGCGCGCTATCCCTACTTCATGAGTCGGCTGCTCGACTCGTCCGGCCTCAGCGGCAAAGTGGAGCTGTCGCACTGCGAAGAGATCCGCGCCAACTTTGGGGTTTTTCTTAAGGCGAAAGTAATGCGATCTGCCGGAGCTGCGTAAATAGAGCAGGGATGGGATCGTAACAAATAGAATCTCTGTATCAACTCTTCATTTCGATGCGGGTTTGCATAATTTGCTGTGATGCGCGCACTAGATGGGGGTGGGCGGGTCTGTTGGCTGTTGCTGTTGCGCTAGTCGCTCTGGTTGACTTTACGCTCGCTCGTGACTTTTTTTGTGAGTCTTGTGAAATAGTTTTGCTGCGACTCTGTTTACTACACAACTGCGGCGCCGTTTTCTATTCATTTAACCGTCGAAAATGGACCGGTTTAGGTATGTAAAACCACTGCCAAAATCGGCCCGACATCCGGAAAAAGTCAAAGTCCGGTATCCGTCCTTCTGCAAAATTCCTCCCCCTCTCCCGAAATTTTTTCTGGATCCGCCAGTGACGAGAAGGCCGTGGGTGGCGTCGGCGCTGAGCAGTGAGCAGTCAACCGCCGTCACAGCCGACCAACCTGAGCACCAGACCGATGCTGCCTGAATCGGAAGCCTCGAACTTCGTAAAGGGAGAATTCCTGCTCGGCGAGAGATCTAGGAAGTCAGAAGGCTGCTGAGAGTCCGAAGCCGAATCCGAAGACTTTCCGCCGCCGGCGCCGGGCCGCGCTCTGACCGCCCACTGAGCTGGTGGGGCCCGGAACCCGACAATGCGGACAACCCCCAAGCCGCTTCCGCTGCCCAGGTCCACTTCTTTTTTCAAGGCTGCCATCCTCAGCTTTGAGCTTCAAGCTCTACAGCAACGCCCGACGACCAAGCTTTTGTGGCTTATGTGGAAAGGGGACAGTCATTTTGAATCTTAGGTTTAGGCTTAGGCTTACGCTTTTGCTTAGGCTCAGGTTTAGGCGAGTCAATAAGTGGCTGTCCATGGCTGTGCCCGGCTGTCGGCGTAAACTAAAACACACGACCAACACGACCAACACGACCACCACGACCAAAACTTTAGGCTTAGGTTTAGGCTTTTGCTTAGGCTTAGGCGCAGGTTTAGGCTTTTGCTTAGGCTTTGGCTTTTGCTTAGGCTTATTCTGAGGCTTAGGCTTAGGTTTCGGCATAGGCTTGTGTTGGTCGTGGTGGTCGTGGTGGTCGTGTTGGTCGTGTGTTTTATGTAACGCCCGGCTGTCCTCTTTCCGGCAATCTGGAAACGGAAGGAAGAAGGAAGCGAGTCCGGAAGGAAGGCGTAACCCTGAATAATTATTCGGTGCGTTACAACAGCTGCCTTTCCCTTGTCGCCTTTTTAAAGAGATTAGATAGATTTCGTACACGTCGCACTCACACTGGCGTTGACTAAAACACACACCTAACACATGTAACACCAGAAGGGGGAAAAACCGATCCATGTTCACCATGTTCACCATGTTCACCAAGCCTTCGTTATTTCGGTGCGACACTTTTTCTCATGTCTCTCCGTCAAAGGCTTTTAGAAACAATATTAATTTTGTTTATTTGAACTTTCATTCATTTCATTTCATTCATAGCACTTCCATGTTAAAATAAGTTTTTATTATTTTCTCTTGTTTTTATTGCTTAATTTTTGCGTTTCAGGTCTGCTTTTACTGAACTGCTTATTATTCCAGCTTGATGTCGTGTTGTCGTTTGTTGTATTTGTGGCGCAGCAGTTGTGTAGTAAACAGAGTCGCAACAAACCATTTCACAATACTCACAAAAAAAGTCACGAGCGAGCGAAAGTCAACCAGAGCGACTAGCGCAACAGCAACAGCCAACAGACCCGCCCACCCCCATCTAGTGCGCGCATCTCACAGCAAATTATGCAAACCCGCATCGAAATGACAAGTTGACACAGAGATCCTATTTGTTACGATCCATCCCTGCTCTATTTACGCAGCTCCCGCAGATCGCATTACTTTCGCCTAAAGAAAAACCCCGAAAGTTGGCGCGGATTTTTTCGCAGTGCGACAGCTCCACTTTGCCGCTGACTGCGGACGAGTCGAGCAGCCGACTCATGAAGTAGGGATAGCGCGCGACCACGCAGCTGTAACGACAGTGCAGCACCATGTCGCGCGTTTGGGACGTAGAGTGGCGCTTCTCGTGCGCACGGACAGACAGACAGATAAGAGTGGCGGTTGGGAAAAAATACTCGTGCGGGGCAGGCGGGCAGGCGGGGCAGGCGGGGCAGATTTGGGCGGGGCAAGCTAAGCCTAAGCTCGTGTTACGCTAAGCCTAAGCAAAAGCCTAAGCCTAAGCCTAAGCAAAAGCCTAAAACTGAGCTTAAGCCTAGCTATCAAGTTAGCTTGCCCCGCCCAAATCTGCCCCGCCTGCCCCGCCTACCTTAGTGCCCCACACGAGTATTTATACCCGGCGGTTGCCCTCGGTCACCCGATAACCCACCCCCCCCCCCCGGTTTAGAGATATGCGAGACGGAGAGACAAGAGAGAAAAATATCGCACCGAAATAACGAAGGCTTGGTGAACATGGTGAACATGGTGAACATGGTGAACATGGATCGGTTTTTCCCCCAGAAGGCTTAGACTTAGGTTTAGGCTATCGCTGAGGCTTAGGCTTCGCTTAGGCTTAGGCTTCACTTAGGCTTAGGCTTAGGTTTTCGCTTAGGCTTTCGCTTAGGCTTAGGTTTTGCTTAGGCTTAGGCTTAGGCTTTTACTTAGGCTTAGGCTTCTGCTTAGGCTTTTGCTTAGGCTTAGGCTTAGGCATGCTGAGGCTTAGGCTTGGGCTGGTTAATAAATTTATATACCACGGTTTCTCTCTTAGAGGGCGACAAGAAAATAAACGTAAGTTTCACGGCACCCAAATAATTACGCAGAGTTACGCCTTCCTTCCGGACTCGCTTCCTTCTTCCTTCTGTTTCCAGTTTCCCCTCTTTCCAGGGAAAAGCTAAACCATTGTACCATTGTACCATTGTACGGACCTAAGCCTAAGCCTAGCCAAAGCCTAAGCCTGAGCCTAAGCCTAAGCCTAAGCCCAAGCCTAAGCCTAAGCAAAAGCCTAAGCCTGAGCCTAAGCCTAAGCAATGCCTAAAACTAAGAAAATCTTATCTTTTGGGCAGCTTTAGTTTTAGCAAACCATTGTACGGTTGTCCATAAGCCTAAGAAATGCCTAAGCCCAAGCCTAAGCAATGCATAAGCCTAAGCCTACGCGAGGCATGAGCCTAAGCCTAAGCAAAGCCTAAGCCTAAGCCTAAGCGAGGCGCAAGCCTAAGAAAATAGGTCTGTACAATTGTACAATGGTACAATGGTTTAGCTTTTGCCTCTTTCCACTGATTAGAATGAATACGGTAGCTATTTAAATAATAATATGTACTCCTACCTAACATTAGGATTCCGATAATAGTTGCTTACACTTTAGCTAAGCGCATACACTCTATTGCAGAATCAGTTCTGCTTAAAGAAATGTTGTAAATATAACCTTATTGTT
Organism: Paralinhomoeus sp. GSCO2_6; assembly: GCA_030248085.1. NCBI lineage: Eukaryota > Metazoa > Nematoda > Chromadorea > Monhysterida > Linhomoeidae > Paralinhomoeus > Paralinhomoeus sp. GSCO2_6. The sequence goes on along the minus strand of JASAMY010000167.1, from coordinate 5,002 downwards.
CTGTAGGTCTTCTACAACTGTAGGTCGGATTCAATCAAGGTACAATGGTGGAGTCCCGTGCTGAGTGAGCGTCTCTGACGCGAAAGCGCTCCTCTCACGGTGGGGACGATCCTGAGAGCCGTGCGCCGGTTGCAATGAAGTGCCGTGTACTGCGCGCTTCAGAATGACGCGCACGAGGGACGCGACGCGGGCTGAGTGGGACGCGATGGCGGTGGTGCGCCGGTTGCTTGTCGGGTGTGGCGGCCGGCCGACGAACGAATTCGCGTTTGACGTGCGGCCGGGGCTGGTGTTGAAGGGTGTGCCGCACCTTCTCCGACTGCTCGAGGCTCTCCGTTCTGGCGAAGTTGTCGCGTTCTGCGTGGACGGCAACAACATGGGTGCGCAGTTCAACGGCATGTCTCCTCCACGGGCCGTGGACCTGATCGCCACGGCCAAATACGCGTACGGACAAGCGCTGAAACTGTTCCGGTCTGCTCGCCTTCTCGATCGCCGAATCGCATGTTCACCAATGATTAGCCACTTTCAGCAGCGAGACGGCCAGGGTGCGCGGAGAAAGCCAGCGTTTCGTGGAAATTCTGCCCACTTCGCTGAAGTACTGGCCCGACGAGCAACTGCTGACCGCACTGCCGGCGATCTTCGCGCCAGTAGGTCAACTGGCGTGGCATAACTGCTGGTGAGCAACTCCGGTTGCACTACGGCGGCGCGCAAAAGCAAGACACGTTTTTAGGATTCAGATCAAGCCCACAAGGGTCTCGGTCGTGTCGATGATGTATGACCTCGACCTGGCGAATAACTGAAGCTGGCTGAAACTGGCGAAAAGAATCTTTTCTCCGATTCTTTCGATTCTCCGAACTGACCATTCTTTCCCCGATTGCGCCTAGAATCAGTAGTTGACACGAAAGTACTGACCGCGAGTCTTCGTGTGGCCTCGCTCGCAAAAAAGAAAACAACAAGGCTTGTGTTGCGTGGTGTGGGTAACATTTCTGTGTGCGTGCGTGTGAACAGTTGAAGTTTGCTTGAAATATTGATTTTTGGAAAAATCGTGTGTTGTGTCTTGTGTCTTTGTAGCGCTTTTCCGCGTTGTTAGATGTTTGTTAGCTCTATGGGTTCGCTCTAAGACTGTCGGTTGCTTGCGCTCTCTCCTCTCACTCGACTTCTTGCCACGACTGGCCGGCTAACCGGCGGCGCGGGTTTATCAAGAGACGGTCGCGAACGCGCAGGGCACCGCGCACGCGCGAGTGGATGTCTAGCCGAGTCACACGCGCTGCTTACAAAGGGCTGCCGGCGCCGGCGCCTTATGACTAAGACGTGACTCTTGACTTGACCACCACGTGACTCCAATTTCTACCACTGGCATTCTGTTGAAAATGAAGCCAGACACTGCGCTCAACACCAATTTCCACAACTTTTACTGTATGATTCTGATCTCTGTCATTTGGGGAGTTGTAGCAAATGTAGCCATCCACCACTTGACTCCAATTTCTACCACTGGCATTCTGTTGAAAATGAAGCCAGACACTGCGCTCAACACCAATTTCCACGACTTTTACAGTATGATTCTGATATCTGTCATTTGGGGATGTTGTTTTTCTTGGCATCGATGGAGACGAGACAGAGCGAGTGAGAGACAGACAGAGCGACCAATGGCGCGCGAGCGACGCCACGGAAGACCGAGCGAGCCAGGTGCAAAGAACAATGCAGGCAACGCAATACATCAAGGAGAGCGGCACATAACAAAGGCGCGGCGCAATGGAGGACACCAATGAGAGCGCCGCACCGTCAACAACTAAGGGTGTAGGCTGACTCAGATAGCAGAGCTGGAAGACAGCGGGACACTGTAGACAGCGAAGTTTGTTTTGAATGACGATAGACTTACCATAGTTAGCTGCACTAACAACGTACATACGTATTTCAACAGGGGAGTTGTAGCAAACTGGAGGCGCGCGCGGCCTTTGGCCGCCATGTGTATGTTAAGGAATAAAGCAACTGATTTTGCATATGATGGTCGACATGATCATGCTGTGCAAGCATGTGCGCGATGGGCGTTCACCCTGTTGACTGTTGGTGGCGCCAAACTTTACTCCTGCTCTGTTGATCACGATGGGCATTCATTCTGTTGACCGTTGGGAGCACTTTCACCAGTGACCTGCTGCCGCCAGGTGTCAACTGACCACGCAACATCACCCATGTGGGTAAAATTGCGAAAGTATGCATTTGCATAATTTTCATTTGGATACGTATGCGGGGGCATGTGCAAATGACTCGTGACGTCGAGGCGAGTCTGCGGATGTGCAATTCCTCCATGTGCAATTCGATTGGTAGTGTCAATCTGTGCTGCAAACTTTGAAAATGCGCCATAACTACGGTATAAATTTCCATATCGAAAATCGACCATGCCCATGACCATCTCGGGGTCGCGAGCATTCGATCGAGCCATCGCGCGTCCATGTACGTCAAGTGGTTCGCGAGTTTACCTCTTGCCCACATACACACATACACGTACGTAAGGCGCATTTGTAAGTAGATGTAGCCATCAAATACTTTTTTTGATGGTACGTCCGTCTGTATACTGTCATAACCTCTTGGCGTCTTTCCTGCCCCACCTCACGTAACGATCAGCCAGTCTCAGTCAGACAAACCACATGTACGTACATTACATGCATCAGGGCCACCAATCATGTTTGTGGACAGATCAATTCTACAAATATCACTTCCCGAAGCATGTACAAGGTACATTTCGCGTTGTCGTGTACTCACAATGTTTTCGCATTGCCGATGATTGGTGAACTGTGCCTTTGCTCCGTTGATGTGCTCTGTTATGACAATGCGATGCTTGTTTCTTTTGTGACGTGCGTGCATTTTTTTATGGGTGCTTGTGTACCGTATTGGGTGAAATACATACATATATATATATATATATATATATATATATATATATATATATATATATATATATATATATATATATATATATATATACATACATACGTCAAGCACAGTGTCTGGCTTCATTTTCAACAGAATGCCAGTAGTAGAAATTTACAAAATGCCAGTGGCAGAAATTGGAGTCAAGTGGTGGATGGCATACCTGTAACTGGGGGGTTGGGGGGTTTGGGGGCCCCGCACTATTTTTCCAACACCCACCCACCCCCCCCCCCCCCGACCCCCCAGAATTTTCCCAAGGGTTTTCCACCTTGTTTAAAACGATAACAGTGAGTAAATGTTGGTGTTTTTCAGGCTTTTGGGGGCTATATCACCACAAAACAGCTAAATAACACTATTTTGAGCCTATATACACGCATTTTTGACCAAAACGTATTCATATATAAGTAAAAAAAATCGTCGGCTACCCCCCCCCCCCAGAATTTGGCCTTCTAGCCCCCCACCCCCAATCTGCTAGACCCGGTTGCAGATATGATAGAATCGATTATGATGATGATAGGTACATTCGTCGTACATCTGCATGCTTCATTCAAGATTCGAACTCCAGCACCGCACAACTTCACAAGCATTCAGTGTCTTGAGAGACGTGTATGAATATGACTGATCTCCTTTCATTGAAACCGAGCAAATGCAACTCGGAACGCAATGAGAAAGTTTGATCACCTCCCGAGCAGGCGACGTTTCGGCAATTGGCGGTAGGGCCGCCGTTCGTCTCGATACAATTTGTGGAATTTGCACCTGCCCCAGATCTCACGACTTGCATGACCGTGTGATCACCTTCGTCCGGCCGTGATCTTGATCCGGCGACCGCGCTCTGGCGAACGTCAATCGCGTCGCGGCGCCCTCGCTCTCTGAGCGCGCGCTTGTCGGCGTCGGCGACACGGACTGCGGCTGTCGACGGCCGGCGGACGGCGAGTCCGAGTCGGCGCGCGCCCTCCGCGAGGCGCTGCGCGTCAGTGGCGGCGACGTCGGCACCGCAAAGAAGCCGCCGTCGTCGCCGCTTCGACGCCGACCGTCGGCGCGACGACGCGGCGACCGACTTCGACGGCGTTTTCTGCGCCTGCCCGCCTTCCACCAGCGGGTGTTGACCGGACGGAGCAGCAGCGGTCGAGCCAACGGCCACGGTTGGGCGTCGCTTGACGGGCGCTGAGCTGCTGACGAGTCGGAGGGTGGGCCGCGGCGCTGTCCGAGTCCGACTCGGCGGCGACCGCGTTCGCGGCCATCGTCTGGCGCCGCGTGAGGCGTCGGCGCGCGTGCTCGTGCTTCTTCAGCAGCTTCAGCGCCACCGGCGTCTTCGCGTTCGGCATCACCGACCTGCACGATTGTCAAGCTTGTTGGCGGCTGGAGGGCCGCAACAGACGGGTCACCTACCTTCTGCCTGGCTTGATTCTGGTGCTTGCTCCAACGACTGGGTCCAACGAAGAGTGTCCCTTGTCGGCTGGCGACGACTCGACTTCAGGGCGAGCCGACGGTGTCGCGAACGACCGAGAGCGCGTCACGGGCGGCGAGACGAACGAAGAGAACAGCGCCAACGACGCTGCCGACATCTCGCTATCACCTCAAGAGCAACCACCACCCAACCATCGAGGATGAAGGAATAACATAGACAAGGCAGCTACACCTGCGTCGGCTGTCGTGGTAACGCTGGCACTTTTCAGAGTCGACATCGTCACTGACCGTAATCCCTCCGCGTGCGGGTCCGGTCCGGTCTACACGAAGTTGGACGGCTGTCCTTGCCTAAAAAAAGCAACATGTCCTCGCTCTAGACTTGTAGATCACCACCAGTCGTTTGGTCATGATCCACTCCGGCCGTTTGGCGAGACTCGTCCGGTTGCTGTCGAGCTTCAACGCCAAGAGGAGCTTCCAGTTCCGCGGCCACGGCTGCGGGCGACTCATCGCCACCGCCAACCGTCCTCTGCTTTGCCGGGACTCGCGTTCGCCTCCGCTTCGATGGGCGGAGGAGCCTCCTCGCCCTCAGAACCACTACCGACCGTCTGTCGCTGTCGGCAGCCGAAAGTCGACAGCTCCTCTCGGAGTTGCTGGTGCTTCAGAATCAGTT
>JASAMY010002737.1:0-35000 GCA_030248085.1 Paralinhomoeus sp. GSCO2_6 | reverse complement strand
CTCGGGCAAGCCGGCGGCTTCCTCGGCTACTTGTTCGCTGCTCAACTCTATCCGAAAATCTTTCCCAACGACACAATGTCGGCGGTGCTTCTACTGTGCAACGTCATGATCGCGGTCGTATTTCTCGCGACTCTGCTGCGACTGCGACACGTCATTCCCGCTCACAAGAGGTTAGTCGGGGTGTTGCTCGGCTTGGGCGATAGGACAGCGGCGTACCCTTTCTGTTTGTGTCACGTCGTTGTGGGCATTCTTCAGCAAGAAGGCCCGAGAAGCCGGCGATCGCTCTGCTCGCTCTCAGTCGGTGTTGATCCGGGGCGGAAAGCAGGCGGCGCGGGGCCTGCGCAAGGTGGCCGCCCACGCGGCGGCCGGCGTGCGTGCGCTGCTGCGTCCGCGGCCTCGCTGGCGTCGCTGCCTCCTTCTCTTGACGGTCGCGCAGCGCGTCATCGAACTGTCGGCCGATAGCAACGAGGAAGGTGCGCTCTCGGAGCTGGTGCAAATCTTTCCCTCTACCGCGAGTTTGCATCTCTCAGGCTTCCTGGTCAACTACACGCTGAGGAAGCCTTTCGAGTGGCTGCCCGCCGACAGAGCCAACTATCAGACCGTCAACTTCTTCTCAGGCGCGCGTGAAATACTACCGGCTCAAGCCGACAGTACAGAGCAAACGTTCAGAAACGCATTTCAGCGATGCTCGGAGGACTGTTCGGCACGCTGCTGCTGAGGAAGGTCTTTAGGGTCCGCTACTCGACCATCGTCCTGCTCGGCTGCCTGGGCGGCATTGCGTCCGCACTAACCGCCGCGCTGGCGACAAAGACGTGGCATGTAAGAGGCTTTAGTGCGGCAGTATCGATTCAGATTCTGATTCACAAGTTCAGTTTTATTTGAAAATTCCCTTCGATTCCGTCACTTCGATGGGCGGGTCAAATCTGAAGATTATCACGGAGATTGTGGAGACTGACGAGGTCCGTTTCTTCCTATTAACATTTTTCGTTGCAACGCTCGTGCAAAATTGGCATACCCTCGTGACGTACATTGTAATTCTTTTGCAATCTGTGCAATGGTGTGCCGACTAGCGATGTCACCAAAAATTGCTGATGAATTATTTTTTTAATTTTTAACTATTAAAAAATTCCAAATAATTTTTTATTTAATTTTTAATTATTCAAATATTCAAAATAATTTTTTATTTAATTTTTAAAAGTTAAAGAATTCTGAAGAATTATTTAAATTATTTAATTAACTAATTTTTTTAACTGGGTATTTTTAAAGTGTGCATTTGGGATGTATGTACATACTTCTGTGGTAGCATGCATGCATGCAAGAATGCAACGAATCCATGCCCATCACCTTGGGGCTCCTGTGAGGTCATCTACTGTAAGGTGGAGTACCCCAGTACACCTTCTTCAAGTGCAAGCAAGTCTTCATATGATGTGGACTCCTACACATTGAAGAGAAGAGAAGTATCTGATGCGGTGGCACGCATGGCAATGCACTGTGCATGTCACGCCTCAATGAAGTAGACCCTTGAATTAAACTACCGAGCGAACTTTGAATTTGCCAATGTGTCAATTGGGCTGTAAGACGGGGCTGAGTGTGGGGTCTAGGACTTAAGATTTGTGATGGAAAGTTTTGGTGGTTACTTACTCGCACAATGTTGCGCACACTCTCACACACTCACTCACAGTTACCGTCCAGCACACAAATTACTTCATTATACTCGATTAATTTCAATGTGCAGCGTCATATGTCATGTGCTGAAAACACCACTTCCTTCCATTCCAATGTTTGCAATGGATGAGTCCATTTTAAACCTACTGAAATGATTACAAATGAACACACCCTCCAATGAGTGTGACAGGACTAAAAGGAAAGACAATAAATTTGATGGCAACAAAATGCCAATTATGACATGGTTGTAGAGGTAGACAAAATGAACACCAATAATCAATGGGAAAAGACAAACTTGCCATGAACTACTTGAAAAGTCTGTTAAAAAATCAATTTTTTAAGCGTGTAATTAAAAAATTGTTAAAAAAATATTGCAGAGAATTATTTATTTAATTTTTAACTTTTAAAAAATTCCAAATAACTATTTATTTAATTTTTAATAAAAAATTCTGCATGACAGAATTATTTTTTTAACAATTTTTGTTTTTTAATGTACTTAAAATATTATTTTGAATTATTTAATTAATTAAATTTTTATTTTTGGTGACATCGCTAGTGCCGACTGCTCAGTGCCAGCTGCGGCCTTCCCAAAAATCATCCAGTCAGTGTCATGGAGGCTCAGCCCCCACATTTTCGCTTGGGCGCCCCTTGCCGGGGCCGGGGAAGGCGGGGGGGGGGGGGAGGTACATTGAATCGATTGATAGAAATTATATGTATTTTTGTAAATTCAAGGAAAATGTACAGATTTATTTACAGAAAAATTAAATTTTTATTTTTGTATGGTACTGTCTGCAAATGTGGGTGTTTCGCCTCCACCGCTTGACACCCGAGAGACGCGCGAGGCTCGTCAGAAACGACGCGTCCCCTTTATATCGTGCAATTATTTCGTAGACTATCATGGGTCTTCAGACCACATAAAGTGAGAAAAAGAAACCACCTTGTCAACAAACCGCGCTTGAAATTCCGCGTCAGTAGTCGTATTCTCTGCCATAATTTAATTTTTGAAATATTTCCTGTAGCTTGCGATATTCTATAAATATTTCTATAAACTTGTAGCGAATTGTTGAATTTAAAACCGTGAATTATTAAATCGTGCACTTGCATTAGACGTGTCGTTGTAGTTCTGTGCGTTCTTTGCATCGTGTACTGTATTTGCCGATTTAACCGTCATATGAACTTAGTTGTTCAACATAGAATTAATCATGCGCTTCTTCTTGAAGTTTGGTATCATGCATTTAATTTTATATTCATAATTGTGTAGTACTGACATAATGGTTTTCAAAATTCTGTTTTCTTCGAAACCGTTATTTTTGTACTCATTGATGATACATTGTATTCTTCTAATAAAGTCTGATTCGTCTCTAGTCAGCCTAATTATGCGTATAATTTGACCTTTAAGTACGCCATATGGCATGTTCATAGGTACATTGCTCGAGCTTTTGAAAAATCGAGTGATGTTGAAGGTGTAATCATCAGTTTTATTGTATACTGTAGTACTTAGACTGCAGTTAGCTAGGTGCACCGTGAAGGCATACATATACAACATACATAGAAGGCTCTGAACAGTCTCTAGAGTTGTAGCTGGGCAAGCTGTTTGCCATCATCGTGGTGACGACGACGTTCGGCGGCCTGGTGCAGAGCCTGCTCATGAATCAGATCTTCATCTGGACCATCGACTCGTTCCGGCCCGCCGCCTGGTACCTACTGGTCGCGCTGACGTCGGCCATCACCGTCATGTGGCTGTTCGCGCACTGCATCTACATCGCCGAGGAGCCCTTCATCCTCGCTGACAAGCACAAGAGCAAGAGGCGCGCCACGACGCTGAGAGAGCAACGCCAGAGCCTGCTGCACTGAAAAGATATGCGAAATGATGACGTCATCGCACGTCATGTCTACCATAACCCTTGAGAATCAGGGCCCAGGGCTCACACACGTGAGCGAATAACGCACCAAAATACCACCCTCGCCGATAACGTCATCTTGCATCATCTCTGCCCCAGACGATGACGTCATCGCACGTCATCTATGACTAGCGATGTCACCAAAAATTGCTCATGAATTATTTTTTTTAATTTTTAACTGTTAAAAAATTCCAAATAATTTTTTATTTAATTTTTAATTATTAAAATATTCGAAATAATTTTAATTTTTAAAAAGTTAAAGAATTCTGAAGAATTATTTAAATTATTTAATTAACTAATTTTTTAACTGGGTATTTTTAAAGTGTGCATTTGGGGTGCATGTACGTACTTCTCAGGTATCATGCATGCATGCAAGAATGCAACAAATCCATGCCCATCACCTTGGGGCTCTTGTGAGGTCATCTACTGTAAGGTGGAGGAACCCCAGTTATGGGAGGACCTAGTGGCCAAACTTGCGGGATTTTTTTCGTGGCGCTCCGCAGCAGCGAAAATGGCTTGCGGGGGTGACGAGGGAAGGCCCGCATCCCGCAAAGCCGCAAAATCGCCTTGCGGGTGCGCGCTTGGCCGCGCGCGCGCCCGCTCCCAAAGACGGTCGCGGTACCCAGTGGCCATTCTCGCGGGCAGGCCTCTGGCCCGCAACGCAAGCGAGAAATGCAGCGCGCGCGGCCGCGGCCTTCCCCGCGCCCGCGGCCGCAAAGGCGCGCGGCCGCGGGCAGTCGTCCGCCCGCACCGCGCGTGACGCACGCGGTCGCGGAAGACTCAACGAGCGCACCCGCGCCACCGTAATCCTTCAAATATTGGCTGTGTGCTCTCGCTTCTACAGTTTGAGCGTCGACGACGATCGGATATTCCGGTGCCAGTGGGGTCGTAATGTTTATATTATCGTACGCAGCGTGCAGCCCCTTTTGGCATTTCAGATACATTTCAAGAACATCTAAGCCTAAGCCAAAGCGAATATAGGTACTTACAGTGTGGAAGATTACACTCGATCTCTCTCTCTCTCGATCAGTGAGTGGCAAGCGCGTTAATTGTAAAATGAGGTCGCTATCAAGCTCAAATGCTTCAACGTGCAGCGTCACCATATAGACTGGATGTCACAGAGAGGCGTACACATTCTCGCATACAGTTACTGTAGATAAGTTCACTTTTCGAGGTGCGAAGTGAGCCGCGGTCTTTTGAATCGGATTTTGTCTCAGCAACACTGCCAGCCGTCTTCCCAACTCATTTCACCGTCGAAAGCCGCCCTTGAAGTATAGAACAGGTAAGGCGCCACTTGAGAGAACAAAAGACGCGTTTGCTTTCTACACGAATACACTTGGCTGTTTGCATTGCAAATTGCGCCGCCGTCTCCTCCAGCCTTCGATGGCTCATTTTGATTCGGATTTCGTCTCAGCAACACTGCCAGCCGTCTTTCCAACTCATTTCACCGTCGAAAGCCGCCCTTGAAGTATAGAACAGGTAAGGCGCCAATTGAGAGAACAAAAGACGCGTTTGCTTTCTACACGAATACACTTGGCTGTTTGCATTGCAAATTGCGCCGCCGTCTCCTCCAGCCTTCGATGGCTCATTTTGATTCGGATTTCGTCTCAGCAACACTGCCAGCCGTCTTCCCAACCAAATTCAGCGGCGGAAGCAAGCCTCCGTTTGCAGGAGGAGCGATAGCGCTTAAGCAGTTCATCTTACGTTTACCGCAAGCATTCCAATACAATGTACGTTTGAAGTCGTGTAGACTTTTGGCTTTCATATCGGGCAACATTTGTGAGATTCGATTTAACGGTCGTAAGACGCTTGATCAACGACACATATAATACGTACTATGTTAGATGACTTGCAGTTTATAAACTGACTACCGAAAAGTAACGTAAGCGCATTTTAAAAAGTGACACGCAGTTCTCTCGCCAGCGACCTCGACACGGTCAGCGCAGCCATAGAAGCGCGCACTCTCTAATTATTGTATGTACTAGGTATGTAGGTACAGTTTGACTTGTGTGAAGTGAAGTGGGGCGCTCCTGCAGCTCTTTCGGTTCGCTTGTCATCTCAGCAACACTGATAGCCGTGTTTCGTTCCAACTCATTTCAAGAAGAAAGGAAGAAAGTGTACAGGACCATTGTACAGTAGGTACTACAACCTGCGGAGCTTGCCGACTCGCGGCAGCGGCAAACTTGCTGACGAGCTACAGACTTGCGCACTCCAGAACTGATTCAGCCGTCATGTCCCGAACATGCCACGCCCGCACGCACGCACGCACGCGCTCACTCACTCACTCACGCACGCACTCGCTCGCTCGCTCGCTTGCTCACGCACGCACGCACGCACGCACGCACGCACGCACGCACGCACGCACACACACACACACAGACACACACACAGACACGATTCGGCGTAGTAGCACGACACAGTTCCCGAGCGCCTCTTTCGTTTCAGAACCCGTCATGACGACAACAAAGAGCGCTGACACGGGAGTGGGCACGGTGTCACTGAGACAACGCTCGAAGCGTGCGACACGCATCGATGACGGGTTGGAAGTCGTTAGCGCAAGTGCGGCGAAACAGCTCGATGGCGCCCCCGACGCTGCTCAGGTACTGCTCGAGCTGTGCGTCCCGGCGAGACTGGCGCTCCAAAGGCTGCCCCGCCAGCGGGTCGTGTCCTAAAGTCTGGCTGGTGGTCACCAGCTGACACAGCAGTTCCACGAACGCACCCGCTTCCTTTTCATCGGCGAAGACGCGAGCGCTGTGCCGGCTGCGAGGGTCGTGGGGCGGCAGAGACGCACGGTACAGCTCGACCGCCTGGTCCGCTTCCAGCAGCTGCACAGGAGCCACGTCCAAGTTGCGTCTGCCGTCCACAAACGAGTCCGGCACTCCGCGGCCTCGAATGCGATGGCTGTTCTGCTGAGGCACCTGCGAGCAGAGAGAGAAACAGTAGCCTCAAACAAATGAAAATAAAAGCAGACGACGAACCCACTGTGCCAAGCCGACCGCAACGACCCGAAAAGCAATTTTGGACACAACCCATAGGTCGTGTGGGCTGTTGTCCACGTCAAAGCATGAAACAGACGAAAGTGTAAATGTACTGTACGTTGGGGGGGATGGGGGGGGGGCACTAGCGGATCCAGACGGGGGGAGAGGGGGGTCTCCCCCTTCTGTCAGCTCAGACTTAGGGGGGGAAGGAGGTGGAGAGATCGGGGGGAAAATTTTACGTTTTCCTACGTTTTCCTTCGATTAAGGCACTCAAAAGCGCAAAACTTTCGCCTGCGGCGCTGTGGTTCTCTTCCAACTCACGCTTGACTCGTAAGGGAGCTACAAAATCCCGACATTTTTGTCTGTTCCATTGTAGTGTAGTTTGTGCGGTGAAAAAATTGACCTTCTCCCCCCTCTGTCGGCAAATCCTAGATCCGCCAGTGGGGGGGGGTGGGTGGGCGTACACATCACATATTGGTAGATTGTTTCGCAAAAAATATGCAAAGCCTTTTCTCGATTAATGCTTTCAGTTCGCAATTTGTTGATTCGGGTGTAGTAAGAACTGGGCGTGATCGAACGGGCAGGGAAGACGGCGGCGGGAGGGGGGGGGGGGGCTGAGCCCCGAGTTGGGACTTCCAGCTTCAACGTGTCCTTACCGTAGTCGCGCTCTAGCCGAATTAAGGCCTGCTTGAGAGGCCTCGCCACCGCCTTGTTGTACTCCTTCCAGGTGCTGAACACTCGGCGTTCTCTATGCGCAGGGAACGCGTGTACACAGCGAAAGGGCACCGTTCGATTGGAGTGTTGCTCGTCGACTGGACCACACGAACAGATTGTCGGCCGCACGCAGCACCCAATTGGTCGCGGTAATACTCCTGCATGAACTTGACGAGCGCGAACTCACCACCAGCATCGCAAATCAACGTCTCCCACAGTCCAAACCTGAAGTCGCGACGTACATTATTAGATTTTTCTGCCACAGGCCAGCGCATATCGACTGCAACCGTTCGGAGGGGGTTGGCATGGTGAGTGGCATACCTGGGCTTCCATAGGCCCTGGAACTTCCGAGACTTGACACACCCCCAACTCGTCCCACACACCAAACCTTCCACCATAATTCTTGAAACTTTCTTCGACCTCATTTGATTTAGAACACTGGCGGATCCAGGGGTGGGGAAAGGGGGAATTCCCCCTCCCGAAATCGGAAATCTAGGGGGGAAAAGGGGGAAAGGGATAGGCTAGGCGGTGGGAGAAGAAACACGCCTAGTGAGCCTAGTTTTCAGCGTTTCAGCGTTTCAGCGTTTTCAGTGGTTGAAAACTGCAAAATTTTCGCCGGCGGCGCCATTTATATTCGTTAATCGTCGAAAATGGACCGATTAGGTGTCCAAACCACTGCCAAAATGGCCCAACATCCAAAAAGTTCAACTGGGTCCTCCCTTCTGCAAAATTCCTCCCCTCTCGGAAATGTTTTTCTGGATCCTCCAGCGATTTAGAACCCCCCCCCCCCGCAACTCAGCAGGCAAGTTCACGTTACAAGTCTCACGTTTACCTCCGCACTGACGGCAGGTAGACGTCACGGTAGACGACGAGCGGGTTCTTGAAGTGCATCGCCGAGTAGCCAGGAATGTGCCTGCTGTGGCCGTCGCAGAACATGACGACGCAGACGCCATTAGCCTGCAGTTTCTCGTTCTACCCCGGCGCTGGCATTCTCTGAACAGCACGCAGCACATGCCCAAGTGGTCACCTGGTCATAGTGGGCATTTCGACCGTAGTACTCAGCGTGGTACGTGCGCACGGGCATGCGCGCTCGGCATTGATTGCGCCGAGTTCTTGTACTCTCAGGATCCACTCTGCGCAGTGCCTCGCCCACTTGGCGCTCCCCCACCCGCACACCTCTCGAGCTTAGGTAGCCTGAAACCACACCTGTAACTGGGGTGGGGTTGGGGGGGGGTTTCCCTCCCCCCCATGTGCTGAGTTTGACCCTACGCACACCCTCCCCAACCCTCCCCCCAGGTTGTCCTGAACCCCCACCCAGACCCCCCCCAGACTTTTTGGAAACTTACTTTAATGAAAAATAAATGCGTTTTGTACAGTGTTTTTGAGCAAAAAACGACCCTAAAGTACCTGTATTGCGTTATTTACAGTGTATTTTGACTAAAAGTACCTATTTTTAGGTTTTTACAGTGTATTTTTGACTAAAAATCCACCAAAAATTGCCTATATTTTCCTTTCCAGACCCCCCTCCTCCAGATGCCTGAAAGCCAGCAACGCTGCACATGCACGTGGCCCACGTGCGCGTCCAACCCTGAATGGAGCGACGCCCGTGCTGCACGCCGCACGCCAACACAGCACCAACTACTGCCGCATCTCGCTCCGCCGCTGTGAGCGCGTGCGAGCGCTCCCAATGAATAGCCGCCGCACTGCAGAAGCGGCGAACGGTGCGCACTGAGGCCTGGAGACCAGAAGACGTACATATGTATGCAACAGCTGGGCCTTGCTCAGCTTTTACGAAAGGATAAATAACTTGGCACAACCTGCACGCCATTGGAACGCAATTCAGCGCACACAGCTTCAGCAGACAAGTGTCTCTGTTCAACCAAATAGCGCACAAAGTCTGGATTGACTGACTCCAAAATGCTACTCCCAAGCACGCCCCGTGGCATCTAAACCGGCACGTGGCCCGACCGCCTGCACGTCAACGAATGTGTAGCCGATAGCCAAACAAAAACCGCAAAACAGCAACAAAAAAAATCATCTATTCCACGCACCAACAAAGCAACAAAAAGGCAAAAAAAGCCCCTAACAAAGTTGTCAACTAGAAAGCTGGCTGGCAGTCGCCCGCTTCACAAGTCGAAGGCTCGGGCGGCGTTCTTGAGCTGCTGAAACCGAGTAAGCATGCGCTTGGGGACCGTTGAATGTTGACTCTCTCGAACCTCAAGGCTGCCAGAGCCGAGTCCCTTGACGACGTCGGACAGCTTCCTCGCCATCCCCCCACTCCATGAGAATTCTTCCTTTCGACAGTTGGGGCACGTACTGACGACAGACGGCTCAGTGCCTACAAAATCATGCAAAGTGGGCAAGGCAACCAAAGGCAAGCAAAGCAAGGCAGGCAAGCAAAGCGGGAGTGCCTGGCATCTGGCACGAAAGGCAACTTAGGCAAACCAAAGTAAGGAAGCCGTATAGCGCACCAAACTGTCCCACGTGAGCAGCGCAGCAGACGACGGCTCGGCAGGCGGCACAGCAGGCGACAGGCCACGCCATGGGCTCCAAGCACACCTGACACTTCCACTCCGACGCGGACGACTCGACGAACGGCTCTGAAGTCACACGCCAGAGTCAGAGCCCCAATCACATAAAACGGGTAAAGTTGCTGGTAGGCATCTAGGCACTTACTGACGGCCTCCAAAGTGGCTTCGGCCTCGGAGCAGCGCCGGCGCAGCTCTTGCTCTTCCTTGATGCAGGCCAACACTTCGTGCGCACCACTCGCCCGACGCCGCTTCACGAGCGGCTCGTACTTCTATGTGACAACGCTCAAATTAATGATCGTCAATTACTGAGGAATGACGATGTCATTTATCAAAACTGCAGCATCTAACAAGTTACATTAACTGTAGGGTATACGGTATATGCCGCAGTATCAGTTGTGCCTCCTCCTGTAGCTGTAGTGCACCCCCCCCCCCCCCCGCCAGCAGGTAAGGAGATAAAGAGGGGCATGTAGGGAAAGGTACAGTGTACATACGTACATGTACATACCAACGGATAGGCCCTAGAGAAAGTCGAAGAGACAATGGCTGGGTTACCCACTTGGTATTCTTCGAAAGCTGCCCAATCCTCGGTCGAGATGTAGAGCAGCTTGGGTCGATTGCGGCTCAGGCTGCGAATGCAGTCGTCTAAATGAGGCGGGACCCTCCGCATCGATTGGCAGCGTCATGGCACTCCGCACCGTTTTCGTCCGTGGCCGTTTCCTCGGCAGCGGGTCTGAGCAAGTTGCGCAGCACGACGCGCCGCTTCTCGTCACGGCCCGCCCTCAGCTTCTCCTCCAGCTTTCTCTCCAGCCGTCTGCACAGCATGGCCCAGCTCCGCGCGTCCGCCTTCTCCACGGTGAGCGTCACCTATACAAAGACAGAGGGCAACATACATACCTGCCCATTGGTAGGTGGGGGATTAAAGACATGCCCTCACCTGAGCTCCGGCCCCCCCCCCACCCAAGAGCAAGTGCGCAGAATCACCGCGCAGAATCACCTGCCGCGACAGGGGGCGAATCTTGAAGTCGACGCCCAGTTGACCTTCGGCCAGAGTCAGCTCCAGCGGGGCAACCTTCTCTGGCTGCGCTGCCGACCGTTGCGACTTGCGTACGAATACCGGTGGTTGTTGAACGTGCAGTGGAGTTCTGAAGTCATGATTGATTCATTCGAGCGATAGGAGTGCGGGTAACTATACGTTGGCTGATTAAAGGGGGGCTAGTAAACTGGAAGGGTCGATGCTGGTGGGAAGGGGCATTTTAAGGGAAAATACAATACAATACCATACAATACAATATAGAAAATACAATACAAACCGTACATATAGGTTCACTAATCACTGCAGCAACACACTTCAACACGCTCACCAGCCATCGTGCCCATCATCATTCAAAGGCGCACGCACGCATAACATGGCCACTTGCCCAGAGACGCGTCTTCCAAGCGGCTGCTGCTGGCCGTGCTGGGCCTGGGGCAGTGGAGTGCCGATCAGCAGCAGCTCTGTGCCCATGTCCTCTTCCAGGACAAACAAGCCGTTCTCGTCCTCGTCCACGATCACCTCGTTTGTCTCCGCCTCCTCCAGCTCCACGCTCTCCTCCTCGACCTAGGCAACCAAGCCAAGCCACTTCCATCGAGGCTGACATGCCAAGTGAGGCACGGGGCAGAGATGGAGTGCGAGTACATGAGTATTGTAAGTACAAAAGTGAAACATTCCTGAATTACCCGATTAATCATAACGCAAACACTCCAGTCCGGACGTCCCACACACTCATACATATACACGAATTATTTGTGCAACATCAATTATAAGCTCAGCCAACCAAAACACATTACCATTACCTTGAACAGCCTCGCCAGGAATCCTCTGCAGAGACGGCGTCGCGGGACTCGTTTCTCGACAACAGACTCGCCACCGCCGTATTTTACGACGAGTAAATCGCGCGACGCTGCCATTACTACTCTTCTCCAACAATCCTCAATTTTTTTGACACGTAACAAAACAAAACGTAACAAAGACAAACCGCAAAACAAAATAAAACAGTAGGGAATGGGAATAGCAGTAGGGAATAGGGAATAGTGAATAAGCGTGCTAAGGGCGTTAAATAAAACACACGACCAACACGACCAACACGACCAACACGACCAACACAAGCCTAAGCCGAAACCTAAGCCTAAGCCTGAGAATATGCCTAAGCCTAAGCCTAAGCAAAAGCCTAAGCCGAAGCCTAAGCAGAAACCTACGCCTAAGCCTAAGCAAAAGCCTAAACCTAAGCCTAAAGTTTTGGTCGTGGTGGTCGTGTTGGTCGTGTTGGTCGTGTGTTTTAGTTTACGCCGTGCTAAGCGGGAAACTGCAAACGGAAGGAGGAAGGAGGGTAGTCCCGAAGGAGGCGTAACTCTGCGTAATTATTTGGGTGCGTTGCACGTTATGTTCTTGTCATGACACCAGCATGTCATGTCATGACAGGTCATGAAATGCCAAGAGGGGCTGCACGCTGCGTACGGTACGACCCCACTGGCACCGGAATATCCGATCGTCGTCGACGCTCAAACTGTAGAAGCGAGAGCACACAGCCAATATTTGAAGGATTACGGTGGCGCGGGTGCGCTCGTTGAGTCTTCCGCGACCGCGTGCGTCACGCGCGGTGCGGGCGGACGACTGCCCGCGGCCGCGCGCCTTTGCGGCCGCGGGCGCGGGCGCGGGGAAGGCCGCGGCCGCGCGCGCTGCATTTCTCGCTTGCGTTGCGGGCCAGAGGCCTGCCCGCGAGAATGGCCACTGGGTACCGCGACCGTCTTTGGGAGCGGGCGCGCGCGCGGCCAAGCGCGCACCCGCAAGGCGATTTTGCGGCTTTGCGGGATGCGGGCCTTCCCTCGTCACCCCCGCAAGCCATTTTCGCTGCTGCGGAGCGCCACGAAAAAAATCCCGCAAGTTTGGCCACTAGGTCCTCCCATACCCCAGTACACCTTCTTCAAGCGCAAGCAAGTCTTCATATAAAGTGGACTCCTACACAATGAAGAGAAGTATCTGATGCGGTGCGCGCATGGCAATGCAAACACGTGCATGTCACACCTCAATGAAGTAGACCCTTGAATTAAACTACCGAGCGGAACTTTGCATTTGCCAATGTGTCACTTGGGCTGTAAGACGGGGCTGAGTGTGGGGTGGGGACTTAGATTTGTGATAGAGGGTTTTTGTGGCTACTTACGCGCACAATTTTGCACACACTCTCACACACTCGCTCACACTTACCATGCAGCACAAATGTAATGTCGCGACTAAAGTCGCAACATGTCGGTGCTTAAGACTAAGTCCCACCCCTAGCTGGCGCGGAAATGGTTAGTCCATAGAATGGTTTCGCGCTACTGTGGCCTTAAGCACGCAAGAAGATCGATACGCGCAGTGATTGGTCGCATCGAGGTCGACTGACCAATGTCCAGCGAGGGTGTCGCGCGCGTGTCGATTTCGCTAATTTTCGTAGGACGCGCGTGTGCTTAAGCGTGTGTTTCGCCCGTAAATCCGCCAGGCGTCGCTTCTCCCCAACGTATCCCCTGTAGAAGCGTCGTCACTTTTGTCGATTCCCACCCTCTCTGGAGCGGCGACTTTTGTCGATTCCCCTCCTTAGGAGCCGCGTAGAGTCGGAAAGTCCCTGAGCGAGCTCGGATCCAGGCTGGGGATAGCGAGCATTCCTTTCCCCCCCCCCCCTTGAGCCCCAGGTAGTGAGGTAGTGCGTGTGCGTGAGTGTGAGCGCGTGTAGGTAGGAGCGCCCTATTTTCTTTTGCGCGTGACCCGGCGCCAGAAGAAGGTGAGTTTCCCCCTCAAGAGGAGGTCGTGGGCTGCGGCAGGGCAAGAGCGCGTAGTGCAGCGACATCGAGGGCGACAGCAGCGAGGGCAGGCGAGCGTGGAGTGTGGCGTGCACACAGCTTTGTGAGAGTGTTTGAGCTTGGCCTTCAGAACCTTCAGTCTCGGCGTGTGTTGTGGAAGTCTGTCTGTCTGCCTGCGTGGTCGTCTGGGTCGATCGAAGTTCGTCTCTTGGCAGCTGCGGACGTTGGCCCTTGTGGTAACGTTCACCAGTGCCCTGAGTGCGTCAACTTCGCGTCCAGTAACACTTATTAGGCAAGGCGAAACTTTCCCTTCATCCAGTAGACAGGTGCCTGAGTCGACAGGTGTCGACGCGCCTTGCTGAGCAGAGCAGACAGGCAGGAATAATCCCCGCTCCTCTCTCAGGGAAGAGTGTGGGATTTCGGCATCACTGCCAGCGTCGCAGGACGAGTGTCAGGCCAGGGTGCCCTAGTGAAAGAAGGGCCCTGGGCCTTTGACATTGCAGTGGTGCCGCGACCTCTCACATTCTGTGTGTTTCGCGGTCGAGTGTGTGTGCTGTGCGCCTATTTGTTGGAAAATCGGAGATTTTTTCGGCCCCTCGGGGTGGGGGCGCGAAATTGCCGCTAGCCGAGCCCAGGGGAAGTGTGGGATGCAACAACAATGCACTTCTGCAATACAGGAAAACATTTCACCTTTTTTGTTGTAACACTTTATTCTTGCGTCATTACATCTCCAGTCATTACATTCGATAGTAAAAATTAGGCACTATACCATCTTGAGCAGACCATAAATCCCATATAGGCAGTGGGCTAATTGTTTTAATCAGCCCTTCAGACCAGCTAATAATAATTGGCTTTTTTGTAATCTGCATGGTTGCTCACGGTATGTTCATGCACCTTGATCTGCAGGCGCAAAGCCTTTGGACCTGGTCTAAGCTAGGATCGCGTTCCGACGCTTCCGATTCCATTCCAGCGCGCCGTGGGCGGGCGGTTTTCGGCTGGCTTGGACTTGTGTCTTCCTTACATCGTCTTTTTTTGGCAAAGCACAATTGTTGCGTCCGCGTCCGCTGCGTCCGAAACATAAGTGAAGCCTAAGCCTAAGCGAAGCATAAGCCTAAGCCAAATCAAAGCCAAAGCATAAGCCTAAGCAAAGTCTTGACTAAGCCTAAGCAAAGCCTAAAATTAAGAAAGTTTTCATCGGACGCAGCAGCGGACGCGGACGCATCAATTGTTTTCAGCCGTTTTCTTTTTCGGGGAAATCCAAGTTCATTGGGCCATTGGACCGGGCAAAACGCACCACAATATTTCATTTATTACGTTTAATGCATCGACGATCAGTGCTCAACGCCAAGAAAAACTAAAACAACGCACCACTAAAACGCTAACACATACACGCGCATGCGTGCGTGCGCCCACTCGTGCGTGCGTGCGTGCGTGCGTGTGTGCGTGCGTGCGTGTGCGCGCGTGTCCGTGTCCGTGTCCATGTGTGTGTGTGCGTGCGTGCATGAGTGCGCGTGCGTGCATGAGTGCGCGTGCGTGCATGGGTGCGTCCGTGTGTGTGTGCGTGCATGCGTGCGTGCATGCGTGCGTGCGATCGAGCGTGCGCGTGCGTGCATGCACGTGTCCATGTCCATGTGCATGCGTGTGCGTGCAAGCGTGCGTGCGTGCGTGCGTGCGTGCGTGCGTGCGTGCGTGCATGTGCGTGCGCGTGTCCGTGTCCATGTGCGTGCGTGCGTGCGTGTGTGCGTGCGTGCGTGCGTGCGTGCGTGCGTGCGTGCGTGCGTGCGTGCATGAGCGTGTAATACAAGTTTTTATAGCGTTAACACCTGTAAAACAAAGTAAAAAAATAATAAAAAGTTCAAAGTTTTTATAGCATGCAAAACGTGCAAAACAAAAAAGTTATAAACAAAAAAGTTACAAGTATTTTTATGGCAGGGGTTTGATCCCATGACCTCCAGAAAAGTAACCGACATCATAACCACTACACCATTGATCTGTACGGACCTGTTTTCTAAACACTTCTGATAAGTCAGAAGCACACATAAAATGTGCTGTATTATCATATAATTTATTTATATTTGCATAACGCATGGATTACGATAGCTTCAGTAGTGCCACTCTTATTTTGATGGTAAAAAATGTGCCAAGCAAGCTTCGTACAAAATTTCAGCTCAATCCATCCAGCACAACTCTCTGGGCTGCGTTGCAGACAGACAGCCAGACAGACAGACAGACAAACATTGTGCTTTAGTAATATAGACCAGGCCCCAGGGTCTACTTGCAAGCCGATTCCCATCAAGTTGACTCCTTTTAAGCTGTTACTGATCAATATTTTGCCAGTTAAATGATGGATAGGTTGGCACCTGTCAGGCCATTATCCATCAGCCTAGTGGCAGCTGCACAGCAAGTGTCAGTTCATACTATCCACCACAGCTCATTTTCCAATTAGGTATTTTGGCATCATTTCTGGATGCAAATTCAAATTCAAATTTGACCATTATCTCACTATGCCACCCCTAGTGACAGCTCTACACCACATTTCAGTTCAATCCATTGACCACAGCTCATTGTGTTGCAATAAGTTATTTGGGTGTACTTTCAGCATGGAAATTCAAATTTGACCATCTTCCCACTA
The DNA here is from genome assembly GCA_030248085.1 of Paralinhomoeus sp. GSCO2_6. Classification (NCBI taxonomy): domain Eukaryota; kingdom Metazoa; phylum Nematoda; class Chromadorea; order Monhysterida; family Linhomoeidae; genus Paralinhomoeus; species Paralinhomoeus sp. GSCO2_6. The sequence goes on along the minus strand of JASAMY010002737.1, from coordinate 18,766 downwards.
TCCCCACCCCTAGTGGTGGTTGCACACCAAGTTTCCATTTAATCCAACCCAAATAACTCTGATAAAAGATTTTGAAATACAATCTCTGCTACCCATGTCCTACCCATGCTTTTGGCGAGCTTAGGAAGCATTTCGATTCTAAAAGAACCATTTCCTAACAGTGGGCACTAGAGAACGAAACGGGCCTGGAGATTCAGGTCCAGCCCGGCCCGCCCAGCACCCAGGCCCAGCTCAGCCCGGCCTGCACCTCCCAAATTGTAGGCCCGAGCCCAGCCCGGCCTGACATCAAACGACTCAGGCCTGGCCCGAAATTTGGTACAGTATAATTCCGTTGTGAGGCGACTCATACAAACACGCATCACAACAACAGCATACGCACACACGCACGCACGCACGCGCGCACGCACGCACGCACGCACGCACGCACGCACGCACGCACGCACGCACGAACGAGCGCATACAGGAGCGCACACGATCACGCACGCACGCACGCACGCACACCGTCACGCACGCACGCACGCACGCACGCACGCACGCACGCACGCACGCACTCCATATGACCTTCACGTTTCATACACAAACATGCGCAATTCAAATGCGAGTGATAATGAGACATTTTTTCACTATGCCATTGATGGAGAGCATCTCTTTGAGCTGTGCATTATGTGATGGATGGTGGGCACACTCTGATGGGTACCATAAACCCTATATTTAGCCCCCCCCCCCTATAATTGGCCTCCCCATAATTATACACCCTCCCAAGACCACTTTGAGTTTATAAGCCCCCCCCCCTATAATTATACCCCCTCCCTAATGGTCCATCGTCCAAAAGGCAAATTTTTGGTGTATGTATGGTCGCGTATGTGTATGTATGTACATCGCCTCCACGCGCTTTTTTAATAGAGGTGGTGATTGGAATGGGTAGGTTATAGGTTTTGATTGCTCCGACATTTCAAACGCGCTTTTTTCCCACCAAAGCTCCCCACAGATCGACCCTTCCAGTTTATAAGCCCCCCCTATAATTAGCACCCCCCCTATAATTATCCACCCTCCTACGGCTTGAACAAAACAATTAGCCCCCAGGGGGCACAGTAATTCATGGCCGGAACTTTAAAAAACTAAGGAATACAAACAAATATTCAAATAATTTTAAATACGTTCAAATATTTGTAGAAAGCATCGTTTCCACGAGATCCTCAGGCCCGGCCCGGCCTGGCCCGCCATCCAAAAAGTAGGCCCATACCTCGCCTGGCCCGACTGTCGGGCCTAGTTTGGCCCGGCCCGTTGTCGCGGACCATGTCCGAAGGACCATGTCCTTTCGGGACATGGTCCGATCGAATCGAAATCCAGGATCCAGGATTTTCTGACGGGGGGGGGGGAAGAAGGTCAACTTTTTTCACCACAATTTACCCCAAAAATGTCAAGTTTTTGTCTGGCATTGTTTGCCATGTCCTTTTTTTACGATTAGCGCATATAAATGGCGCGCAGGCGACAATGTTGCGTTTTCGACCACCTACAAGCAATTTTTTGCTGGAAACTACGTCCGCTAGGCGCGTTTCTTCTCCCACCGCCGAGCCCTCCCCCCCCCCCTAGATTTCCGATTTCGGCAGGGGGAATTCCCCTTTCCCCTCCACCTGGATCCGCCAGCCGCCACTGATCGACATGTTACTTACAGGTACTTTTCGACAAAAATGGGCAGGAAACTCACGACATGACATTTCTTCAAGAAATTACCCGCGGAAAAAATTGCAAGTTGAGATTTTTCTGCGCGTCGTTGCCTCTCCAAAGCGATGTCTAACAGCTTCTTCCACTCGATTTGGCAAAATCGGGCCTAAAAATGACAATTGTCAAGTAAATTCTTTAATTCACATTTTTCGTCAAGTTGAAAATCAAAAAACGACTAACTGGCGAGAAGCAGCTGTTCCGCGTCCTCGTGTAGCTAATCTCGGGTACTAGCTGCGAGGCGAACTGGGCCTAGGCGCTCGGCTTGGCGTCTCGCCGACTGTGCTGTTTTCCAGCGACACCAGTGATCTCTGACAGCATCGGTTACGCACTCTTTCCATTCTTCTGTCACCTCTGGACTATTGTTTGCCATTATTCTTAGCTCTAACAAAGGAAACTTTGAATTTTCAGCCGATTTCAATACCGCGAATCAAGAAATATTCCAACAGTGCTGGAATACGCTTGCCGGCGCTCCGCGGAGCAGACATTTGAATTTGGCGTGAAGGTCTCGATTGGAAAATCTGATGCGCGCAGCGCGAGTATAAATTACTTTTGCTCCGCGCGGAGTAATCTGCTACGCGGAGCAGAGCGGAGCGAAGTATAAATGGCGCCTTAAATGCAATGTACGCCCGCCAACCGTTTCCGATATTGATCACGTGCGAGACTTGGCTAGGTGACACCAAAAAGGTGATTTTATACCCTAACTGTAGTGTTGGCAACGACACTACAGTGATCCCAAGCACGATGAGCGGAAGTGACACGCGAGCGAACGGAGCTAATTTAATGTGACACTGTCGACTTGGATATAGAGTATATTAGTAGTGACTAATTTAACAGAGAAGTTAGTTAGTACACTACAAGTGGCGTGACCTAGAGAAGAACCGCCACGCTGGCGTCGTCCACGAGCGAGCAGTCGACGGCCGCCGCGCCACCCGCCCGCCTGCCAAGATGGAGCGTGAACAAACGGCTGGCTCACGTCCTCGAGCAGACCAGTCCGTTCCGGCAGCGGAGCATGATCGAGGGATGCGTCTTCCTCACGGGCGCCGGGCGACCAAGCGACAAGCTCGAAGACGACCAACGGCCAGAGAGGCGGCGGACGGTGTCGGCCGGAGAAGACAACAACGGCAACGGCCGCAATGACTGCGGAGCGCCGGCCTCCACCGACCGCGCCAGTCCGGCTGCAAAGCCTCGTCCCCACCGCGCCAAGCGTTGCAACGAAAAATGCCATAGGAAGAAACGGACCTCGTCAGCCTCCACAATCTCCGTGATAATCTTCAGATTTGACCCGCCCATCGAAGTGACGGAATCGAAGGGAATTTTCAAATAAAACTAAAGTTGTGAATCTGAGTCTGCATCAGTACCTCCGCACTAAAGCTTCTTACATGCCATGTCTTTGTTGCCAGGGCGGCGCTTGGCTCAGTGGTTAGCAGGAGCAGAGTGGTTAGCAGGAGCAACTCTAACATGGCGCCCGTTGCGCCTTGCGGAAAATGCGGAAAATGTCTCAGATTGTGCAAGTGTGAAAAAAGAAAAAGAAAATTCTGGCGACTCCTCTACTCTCTCTGGCACTCCGACCTCCTTTTCTACCAGCTCCTACAATCTACTCGCAGGCTTGGGCGAGCAGAAGTCCACTCTCGAGCTCGCAGAGACTTCAACATCGACAATGGCCTTCCGAAAGCCCAGGGAACTGCGACGTCTAGCGGATGCGTACTCGTTGTCTCAGTAACTTCCTGCAAGATCCGCCCCTGACTGCGTGTAACCACCTGTAACTCTCAAACTGACAAGTGACATTTCTAGAGCGTTGAAGCTTGTATAGGTAGGTGCGCAAGTGTGATGATTGAAAGCTTGTATTTTCTCCAGTCTTATTGCTATCGCCGTGCCCCTGTCGTTCTTGGACTTTCCCCAATGCTTTGCGTTGTCTACGTCCCTTGGGATGTGTTGGGATTGGCCAAATAAAACCGAACCGAACCGAACCGCTTAGTGCGGATGCAATGCCGCCCACGCAGCCGAGCAGGACGATGGTCGAGTAGCGGACCCTAAAGACCTTCCTCAGCAGCAGCGTGCCGAACAGTCCTCCGAGCATCGCTGAAATGGGTTTCTTAACGTTTGCTCTGTACTGTCGGCTTGAGAGCCGGTAGTATTTCAGGCGCGCCTGAGAAGAAGTTCACGGTCTGATAGTTGGCTCTGTCGGCGGGCAGCCACTCGAAAGGCTTCCTCAGCGTGTAGTTGACCAGGAATCCTCAAGAGATGCAAACTCACGGTAGAGAGAGAGTGAGAGTGTGAGAGGGTAAAGGGAGAGAGAGAGAGAGAGAGAGAGAGAGAGAGAGAGAGAGAGAGAGAGAGAGAGAGAGAGAGAGAGAGAGAGAGAGAGAGAGAGAGAGAGAGAGAGAGAGAGAGAGAGAGAGAGAGAGAGAGAGAGAGAGAGAGAGAGAGAGAGAGAGAGAGAGAGAGAGAGAGAGAGAGAGAGAGAGAGAGAGAGAGAGAGAGAGAGAGAGAGAGAGAGAGAGAGAGAGAGAGAGAGAGAGAGAGAGAGAGAGAGAGAGAGAGAGAGCGCACCTTCCTCGTTGCTATCGGCCGACAGTTCGATGACGCGCTGCGCGACCGTCAAGAGAAGGAGGCAGCGACGCCAGCGAGGCCGCTGACGCAGCAGCGCCCGCACGCCAGCCGCCGCGTGGGCGGCCACCTTGCGCAGGCCCCACGCCGCCTGCTTTCCGCCTCGGATCAACGCCGACTGAGAGCGAGCAGAGCGACCGCCGGCTTCTTGGGCCTTCTTGCTGAAGAATGCCGACAACGACTTGACACGAACAGAAAGGGTACGCCGCTGTCCTATCACCCAACCCGAGCCAAGCAAAAGCACGGCTGACCTCTTGTGAGCGGGAATGACGTGCCGCAGTCGCAGCAGAGTCGCGAGAAATACGGCCGCGATCATGACGTTGCACAGTAGAAGCACCGCCGACACTGTGTCGTTGGGAAAGATTTTTGGAAAGAGTTGACCAGCGAACAAGTAGCCGAGGAAGCCGCCGGCTTGCCCCAGAACGCCTGAAGGAGGATTGGTCGCGAAACTGTAGAACGAACAAACCCGCGGCCGCACGCACGCACGCACGCACGCACGCACGCACGCACGCACGCACGCACGCACGCACGCACGCACGCACGCACGCACGCACGCACGCACGCAGGCACGCAGGCACGCAGGCACGCACGCACGCACGCACGCACGCACGCACGCACGCACGCACGCACGCACGCACGCACGCACGCACGCACGCACGCACGCACGCACGATCAAGCAACACAGTAATACGGCGCAGTGTATGAAACGTCGGCGCACCGTAAAGGACGTATCGCGGAAAGAAGACCTCCTTCTGGGACTCGGTGCCCTGCGAGGTGTCGAAGATGTAGGCCTGCAGAGTGGGCAGACTGGCCATGTAGATGGCGATGTTGATGCCGTTGAAGTAGACGGGCCAGACGCCCTGCGCCAGCGCCCACGGCTGGGGCGAGGCGAGCCACTGCGCGATCATGACGTAGATGCTGCAGGCCAGGTGGCCCAACAAAATGAACGGCTTCCGTCCGTATTCGTCCGAGTAGGAGCCTGCAGCAGGTGCGGTGGGCGGCGGCGGCCACCCTTCTTCGCCTTTGGCGCTCGCGTACCGGCGAGCGGGGGCATGCTGAGCTCGAAGGGGTGCTTGGAAAGTGCGCGAATCTGCGTGATGCGCGCCAGCTCCTTGCCCAGGAAAGAGTCGCGCTCGTCGGCGCTCATGTTCGCGATGCGGCGCTCGTGCACGGCCTCGACGCGGTCCCGCACCACCTGCGGATAGTAGGAGATGATGGGCACGAGCGCGAGCACGAGCGCGAACAGCGCCAGCTCCACGTTGACGTGCCGCAGCACGTTCCAGCCGTCCCGCTCGCTCGCCAACAGCGCGCACGCTCTGCTCGACATCCTCTGTTGACTCGTCTACAGTGTACTACCAGCATGTAATCCACCGATACTGTCTAAGTGTGACACTATTGGGAAGGAGGCTTCTATAGTTTAAACTTCAAAATACTTTAGAGGATGTCTAACCTGTGGAGTACCGCAAATCCTCCAATAGTGCCCCGGGCACTATGCTTTCAATACAGCCTTTCCTTACCAGACCCTGAGGTTCGATAGGAGCGCCATGTTTGACAGACAAAATCTCCAGAGCATCGCCACTGCTGAGGAGGCGAGTGCGACTCACGCGGTCGGTTCGTCGAGGCTTAGGAAGGACACGAGGAAAGCGGAGCGAGAAAGAGAGCCCAAAGTAAGACTTGAGGACAAGAAGAAGAAGAACGGACGGCGTGTGTCTTCACTGCGACTACTGCCCAGCGCAAAGTCGCGCTTATGACACTGTGGCTGCGCGTTTGTTCTCTCTGACAAGGGAGTGATGGCGCGCACTGCGCAGCGACCACCGACTGTCGATGGTGTTTGGTCCCGCTGTAATGATCTACTCCGTCGCCCACCCCCCCCCCCCCCCACACGCCTGGCGAGAGTGAGGCAAACTAGCGAAGCGTTCTGGAGGTGTTCTGGCAAAATTAAAACGTCCGCCGTCGGCCGCTTTCCTTCGTCTGCGTCGAACCGCAACCGCAGCGAAGTAGTGAGTGACTGAGGAGGAGCTTGAACGGCCATAGTGTTGCAGCGACACTATTATAAAAGGTTCACGTATACCGTAAATCTTCCAATAGTGCCCCAGGGGGCAAGTCAATTTTAGATTCGCGCCAAAACCAAATGTTGAATGCAACCCAGTGCATTAAAAATACCTGCACGGCGTGTAATCATGTGTGCAATACACGTATTTCAATTAAACTGTTAAATTCCGGTTACCTGTGCGCATTTGAAGGCATTTGAGATGTTTCCAGAGACCGTTTTGAACGGTAAATCAATGTTGCAGATGGTATTTTATGCCTAGTAGAGTGTCAATAACAGCCAACTAGAGCATTAAAATTTTTTTAAAGTGCACTTTAGTCAACCTTTTACTACTGAGTACTGACAGCTTTTTTTATTTTGTCGGACTACGACTAGGACTATCGAGACTTGGTTAAACAGCGTCTGGAACACCTCAAATAGCGCTATATCGGGGTGTACGCGTCAGCGTACTTGTCTTGGAAGGGTGTAAAATTATAAGGGGGGGGGGTGATTGTGGGCGGGGGCTAATTATAGAATTTACGGTATTTCCATTTATGACCAAAAAGTACCAGACCCGGTTACAGGTATGCAAGTGGGCACCGTTTCGATCGGCCAACATATCAAACGCGCAACACTTCTCGTTCAAGCTTGAAAAGCTGCATTTTCTACTACTGTAGAACAAAGTTAATGCTGATTCATAACTAACGGTCTTCCCAATCGTGGAGCAGTCGGCGGCAACGTCTAACCCAAATAACGTTGCAGTACGAGTACGTACGGTACTTGCTTCTGTATCTCGAGCCTCTGCTCTGCTGCTGCTGTTCTGTGCGGGCTCGTCCACGTGGCACCAAGTGGCCACTATGCGTGTCTCAGACCGAATGTCGTCATTGTGTGTCCTGGGACATGGTCGGAGCCGTCTGGACATCAGGTTGGTCTTCTCTGGGGGCTGTACGTCCTGGGCGTCCCTGCCGGCCGGCCAGGGGGTAACAACCCGGCGGCAGTGACCCAGACAAAACGACGTCGATAGTCGACGCCACCATCCACGGATGCTCCTGATTACTTCCACAGTTGGTGCGCGAGCCTGGCAAGGTTTACTAACCATGAAATTGCCGCACATAACAGAAGCCTGCAACTCTGGATTACCTTTTCTGAGGAGTTGGCACATACGTAGGTAGACCGCCCTAACACCTGCAAATCTATGTACCTATGTATTCCTGTCCTTGCCGGACGAGAAAGCCTACCGGTGCAGAAATCCCTCTAATTTGGAAAGCCCCTAGTAGAGTACATATACCGTAGATACTAGGTACACCTAGGCACATGTACACCAGTAGTTTTTTTCCTTTAATTTACAAATTGTTTGAGTTTCAAAGAAACCTAACTTTTCTTGCAAAGCCCGTGAGCTTTGTACACTAGCACGTAGTACGCGTCCGCGCTTCGCGCTAAGTTGCAACTTCCAGTTTATTTGACTTGACTTTTCTTTTTGAAGCAACAGAGTATCTTGCTCTAGACTAGTTGCGTTGCCGACAGGATGTTGTCAATGGCCCGTATAGCCTGCCCAGCTCCATGACGACTTCCCGTCTAGAGCCGCGCAATTACATAGCCAAAGCCATTCGGAAGAACCTGTAATCTAGGGCACGCGACGGCACGAGAAAATCCATTGTCCATTGAGAGGGAAGTTCTTGATCTAATGGATCCATCAAGAATCGAACCCGAACCGTGCGCGCTTGAGGCCGATTGATTCTCTACTACGCGGCCATACGGCCATGTGAGAGTGGTGGTGAGAGTGGCTCCCGAGGTCCCATCGACAAGCAACATCTGATCGGACCTGTTGTTGTAGCTTAACGTCACCGAAATGGCTCCACTACCAAAAGCGGCCGAGATACTTGGCAAGGTCGACGTCACGCTGCGAATACTCTCCGTGCCCTCTCTACTATTGTACCTATCGTTCCTGTACGTGCTCATCAGAAACCGCAAGGTGGCACCGTTTAACACCGGATTCTTCCGACTCTGTCTCCTGCTGGGCGTTGCCGACTGCGTGCAAACGCTCACCATGTGGCACGGCCTCCAAGGACTCGTCGTCGATTGGGTGAGCCCAGCAGCCCCCCCCCCTCCCTTAAAAAAATAGCACCCCTCTTCTCAAATGGACGCACGCTTTGGGGAACCAACTCCCCCCTCCCCCTTACCCGCAGCCTCCAATGAACGCTCCCTCCCCCAACAGTGAACGTCTCGTGGGGAAGGAGGTTGAAAATCGAAGCACAGGGCGTTCATCATACGGTAAGAGATTTACGGTTTATCGAATTGAAAAGAGACTGCAATGAGGCTCGCTGACCAAGAGCACAGTGAGATTTCAAGCAGATGTACAAGAGTTCGAGCATTCGGTTGGGGTTGATATTTTCAACTCAGAGAAGGTGGCGGTGGTTGGGATCCCCCCGTTAGTCCCAATCATTCATGCGCTCACGGTGCCGCGTACAACAGGGCGTGTGTACCGTAGGTGGCTTCCCAGCAACCGCCGACGTGGTTGCTGAACCTCTCAATGTGCATCAACACCTCCGTGGGCGGTTGGCAGCTGGTAATGGTGGCTGTAATCGGCATCAATCGGCTCGTCGGCATCTCCTTTCCAACGAAAGTCGACAAGGTACTCTAGGGCTTGTCTACTCTACTACCACCGCAAGGGCACGACTATTTGCCAGTAGGAGTTGGGCAGGTTTCATTAGAAGAAGTATAGGTGCTGTTCTTGCCGCTCGGCAATTTGGCCCTTCTCCTCCCATTCATCCCTGCAGTGCTATGTATACTTTACCATTCCAGTTCGAACACAACATTGCAAAATTCAGCTCGCACCATTCAGAGCATACTGTAGAAAAGACGCCAGGGAGGGACTGTACCGATTCTCGAAATTCTCAAATTCGCTAAAATAAAATTAATCCTCTAAAATTCGCTAGGAGAATGGATCCAGACCTTTCTGATCTGATTTGTTCGAATTTTCTGTTGCGAAACACCGACTGAAGTTCTAATTTAAGCACTCAACATTTAAATTTCTTAAAGTCTACCAGATTTCCGGCAGATTCTCAGACAGCCAGTGGCTCTAGTTTCCAAAATTTTTGAGATAATGATGTGGTCAGCTGCGGGACGCCTCTAGGAGTCACGTCCCATTCTTACTTCTTGAACTTAATTCTAAGTTTCTCGAGATATTTCAACTTAAACCTCCAAAATTTTAACAACCAGTCTACAGTAATCTTAGTATGAATGGCTTATGCGGGGCGTCAGGGCTAAGTTTTGTGTTGGTTGTTTGGCGTATGGTGGCCTCACCACACCGAGATAGCAACGCGAGAAAATTTTTTTCGAAAGTCGTCTTATGTCTACAAGCGGGAGCCAGGCGGACGGACAAAGCGGCGGACAGCTATTACGGGGAGGCACAATGGGTACAGTACGCTGCCGAATAGTGCGCTCCATGACACAAACGTGTTTCTTTTAAAGATGTCGTCCAATCGTTTGAACATCAATTATTCGACTAGCTGCGATTATATTTGGCTAGCACACGCACTGATCGAGCGCTTCAGCATAAGGAGAGTCGATTTCAGGTAAAGCTCTGTTTAGATGGCGTACGGTGGGTTTTGCGTGATTAGCTAAAAAGATTACTGTAAAATGGTTGTTCAAATTTTGGAGGTTTAACTAGAAATATCTCGAAAAACTTAGAATTAAGTTTTTCGAGAGTTTTTCGAAAAACTTAGAACTAAGAAAAGTAAGAACGGGACGTGACTCCCAGGGGTGTCCCGCAGCTGACCACATCATTATCTCAAAAATTTTGGAAACTAGAGCCCCCCTTTAAGGTCTTCAACAGGCGCGGCATTCGGCTTGCTGTTGTTGTCGTGCTGACGGTCGTAGGCTGTGACATTTCCATTGCAATAGCCATTGAGGCGGCCAAGTGGAACGAGACCAGTCAGAGCTGTGTTTGGGCGACATGCGCACGCACGTACGCAGGCGCTTGTGCGCACGCACGCACGCACGCACGCACGCACACCGCCCACGCACGCGCGCACGCACACACGCACGGACGCACGCACGCACGCACGCACGCACGCACACGCACGCACGCACGCACGCTCGCACGCACGCACGCACGCACGCACGCACGCACGCACGCACGCACGCACGCACGCACGCACGCACGCACGCACGCACGCCAAGCACGCACGCACGCACGCACGAAGGTTTAGTACATTGGCAATCTCTATCCGGCTGCTGTGTTCCTGCTCTGCAATCTGGTCTGCGTCGTCAGCTACGCGGCCGCGTTCCTCACGCTGTTCTGCAAGCGCGGAAAGGCTCTCTCAGGTGCCCTTGCAATCGAGGTGGGCACTGTTGTCTCGAACAATTTTTTGTGAGAAAAAAACGTCACTATAATTAATTTTCAATAGGCAAAACTGGCTGTTTGTGGTGCGATTACGGCGTCCCTGCAATTGATCGGCGGTGTAGCGATCTTGATGGGCGCGCCAGTGGCCAGTTGGCGAGAGGACACCATTGGAGCGCTGCTTGTGGACCTCTCGTGCGTGCGTGCGTGCGTGCGTGCGTGCGTGCGTGCGTGCGTGCGTGCGTGCGTGCGCGCGCGCGTGCGTGCCTGCGTGCCTGCGTGCGCGCGCGCGTGAGTGCGTCCGTCCGTCCGTCCGTCCGTCCGTCCGTCCGTCCGTCCGTCCGTCCGTCCGTCCGTCCGTCCGTCCGTCCGTCCGTGCATGCGTGCGTGCGTGCGTGCGCGCGTGCTCAGCGTTGTTGAATGATCGGATGTCACTGGTATGTTGATTTCCTTTAGTTTTAAAATCATCTGGTCGGCGTACACTTGGATGAATCCCTTCTTCATTTTGCCCATGTCGGCAAAAACGCGAGCCGCCTACGTGAAGTTGTGGAAGTCGGTCGCGTCCAAATTTCCCAGAGGCAAAGCGGACGACACTAAAAACAGTTCCGCGCGCCAGAAAATCGCCAGCAACCCTGGCGGCAACCGCCAGATGTTTACTGCAGTACCCAAAGTACCCAACAACTAGTCTGCGCCCCCTGAGTCCTGTCTGTGATCAAGCCACACACACACACACACACACACACACACACACACACACACACACACACACACACACACACACACACACACACACACACACACACACACACACACACACTTACTTTTCTCAAGTGATCACTGACTTGCTGCGTTGGTCATATTCTGGTGTCCTATCATGGTTGCACTGCACCCACTCCATTCACATGATGCGTCTGTTGATATGTGGCGCACCTGTCTTGCAGTGTATTTGTGCTCTGAAAATACACCCAGAAGCGGCCAATTTGCGTTGCGGTGTGGACCTTGTCACGCAACACTGTGTTGTCAGTATGTACATAACACCCATCCGAATAAAACTTCAGGCAGGGGACTTTCTTTAAAGTTGCAGACGACCTTTAGAGGACTTGCAGTGTATGTACTAGCCGCTACAACTCAGGACACCTGCTACAAGGTGCTCAGAAGTGATTCAGCATCAATATTTTCATGTCCTCAGTAGTGACTCATCATCAATACAATGTGTCATAAAATCATGCTGCGAATGCTCAGTTGAAATGCAACAATGACGAATCTGTAAAGTGCTGCGGCAGAAGCCAAAGGAAGTCAACCAATGCAACCAATGACTTCTAAAATACAGGAAAACATTTCACCTGGTTTGTTGTAACGCTTATTCTCGCGCATTACATCCCCAGTCATTACATGCGATAGTAACAACACACTCCTCCACGCTGCTCGGTCAGCAGGCGTCGCAGGCGAACGCGTTGCTATTCGGGAGCTTCGCCTGTCTCCTCGTGGCGACGCAGTCCGATGCGCCAGGGCGCCACCCAGCGGACTTGGTGCACCATGCGCAGCAAGAGAAAACGTGGCTCTTGAATGCCGTTTTCTTAATATTTTGACGTTGTAATTGTGTAGAACCCTCATTCGCCCTTCGGACCCGCCTATTGAGGGCGAATTTCAACAGGCAGTGGATTTGATTCCTGCCACTGTGGAAGTTTGCACTTTCGCGGAATGGTTGCAGTTGCACCGACACTCGCAACGCATGATCAGTGGCGTAGCCAGGACTTGAAAGGCTAGCCAGGCCAGGGGGTGGAGTACAATCTCGGTCAAAATGCCCAATTTTGCACCATTTCGGCTGGGGAAGCTTCAGACACTCTCGCATCGAATCCGTTTACACTCTTTGCGCCGGTTTTCTTGACTATATTTACCAAAGTGTTAGCAATTGGTTCAAAACGGCCGATTTCTGCGCTAGAAATAGCGCCGCAGTCGCATTTTTTGTGACGAGCATTGCACGGAAATTCAAAACAAATGCGCCGCAGGCAAATATTTGGCTCTTGAGTGTCGTTTTCATCATTATTTGCATTGAAATTGAGAAAAACGCACAGATTGGCATATTGCAACCGGGGTACCAAGAAAAAAAATCGAAGCTTTGGAGAATTTCGGGGGGGGGAGCTTCCCCCTCCCTTTGGGGGGGGGTTTGTCGGGGCCTTCCCCCTTCCCTCCCCCTTTAGCTACGCCGCTGCGCATGATTTCCGTTTAAGAATTCAGAAAGGCTTTAATTGCACCTTTTCACTTACATAATGAGCAACAATCTCTTCTGCATCTTGGAAGTGAATAACCGTTGGCGCGGGGTTAGCGCTTTGTGACGTGACCGGCGCCACCGTGACCTCCATCGCGCGGCCGCTTGAACGTGGCCAATATCGCTGGCGCTCTCTCTGTGTCGTCCGGCAGAGCCAGGCCAAATGTTCCCAACGATGCAGCGGGTCTCGAGAGTATTTCTCGCGTTGCTCAAAGTAAACGCAGCCGTCGCCTGCTTCGGCGGACCCGCCAGTTACGTCAGTATTGGTGAGTTGAATTTTCTTTGGAAGTAGAACTGTGAAATGCAAACTGAAAAAGTCATTTCTAGATTGCGGCTGCCTGTGTCGCCAAGACAGCCGTTTTGAAGGACATTCCGACCGATATAGAAATGGCGGCGGCGCCGCTGGAAATGGGATTGTCGGCAGTGGCGATGGCAAGCAGATCACACTCGCTCCATCCAACGCTTCTCCTAAAAGTGGCAAGCAGGGCAATCTCTCCCTTCCGACGCCCTCCGCATTGATGACAACAGAACCCTTGTCAACCTCCAACAAGACGGAAGCTCCGCGCGTCGGAGTTTCAACCGACGATGGTGGTGGAGCTTCCACAAAGCTTACGACTACGACTCCGATTGATGGGAACGTGACGACGAAGAGTGCCTGCGCATCGGTCGAGACTCGCTGCGGCGAGCACTCGCTCTGCGTGGACAAAGAGGGACCACTGGGCGATGAGGGCTACGTCTGCATCTGCCAGGCGCCATCCCTGCAGATCAACGAGCATCTTTGCTCTGGCAATTCTGTTCTTGGGCCGTCGAGTTGTGGTCCGTGCGCCAGCGAGAGAATTGAGTGGTTCAGAGAGCCTGGAATGCGCGACGGCGTCCGACTGTCCGCCGCGCGGATTCTGCGCCGACGACGGACTCTGCCTCTGCGAGAAAGGCTACCAGTGGCGACCTATCGAAGCCGACCGTCCAGAACTCGAGTGTTCAGGTGATCCAAAATGCCCAATTTTCGTTCTCGATGACTACAGTGTGACGCTCTAACCAACAGCTGTGAATCCATGCGAAGAGCAGGACTATCCGTGTCGGCAAGACCAGGTCTGCTTTTTCAAGGGTCCCGGACAGCACGAGTGCGCCTGTCCAGAGGGACACGTCGCCGTGGGCGACAGGTGTCAAGGTGCAGATGAATGAATGAGATTGTTTAAACCTGATGAATAATGAACTCACCTTGTTGGTTGGATTAGGGGCAACGCTAGGAGGCCGTCAATGGCCATATATGTATGTAGCATACCCATCTCCATGACGCCTTCCCGTCCAGAGCCGCAAAATTATCCAAAGATCGGAAGAACGCCATCTGTAATCTAGGGCAGCGATGGCACGAGAAAATCCATCGAAAGGGAAGTCCTCGATCTAGTGGATCCATCAAGAATCGAACCCAGAACCGTGCGCACAATAGGCCGATTCTCTACCACTAGGCCATGTGCTGCCCGAACTCACCTTCATCGCTTGCAGCCATCGATCCGTGCAGTCTTGGAATCGACGTTTGTCGGCAAGACAAGGTCTGCAGATACCTTGGCCCTGGTCGGCACGAGTGCGTCTGCCCCGTGAATCACGTGCTCAACGAAGATGGGGATATTTGCAAGCCAGTCACGCGTTGGTTCCCTTGCTTGACCTAGTACCCCTATTAGCGTTACCGAGGAATTTTTTTGCTCGCAGCCTGCCAAGAGGGCGCCGCTTGCATCGCGGGAGCACACAACTGCGGCGAGCTGACGACGGACGATGGCGGAGTTTGCGACGTCGGGGAGCGATCGGACGGCCGCGGCGTCTGTCGATGTTCCTGCGTCAAGGTTGAACTTCTTGACGGAATTCGCCACGCATTGAAAGAAATTTGCTTTTGTATATGTAGGACAAGGAGTGTGTCGAAGAAGACGACAGCGGCGGTTGCGGCCCTGGCGGCGTCTGCGTCTCTGGCCGTTGCCAATGTCGGTGCCGCTTCGGCAAGAGCTGCTCCGTGCACGCCGACTGCGGCGAAGTCGGCTCCGTCACCTGCACGCCACGCTGTAGAGCTCACAACGGAATTATTTTGGTGCGTTTTTCTCAACGCTTGGTTCATGCGTGCAGTGCGGCGCGATGACCCGCTGCAGAAATGCAACGGCGTCGCGAGCTGCAAGCTCGGACGACGGTGTCTGAGCGGCGCCTGCGTTGGCGGTGGTCTGATGACACCGGACGGCTTCTTCACCGCCAAATCGTGCTCGCCCTCCACCGAGGCAGAAGACTGCGCCGGAGTCGGCGAAGGCATCTGCTCTCAGGCGGTCGGTTGCAACCAGATCGTCTCGGCAATTCGCAAAGCAGTGTCGTCCATGATAGCCCGGCCTCTGTCTGGAGTCGAGGATGGCGGACGAGGTCGGCCGATCGCCCTCTCGGGACGGGAGCAGCAGCTGCGTCGCCAGTCTCTACTCGTCGACTTTTCCAAGCTGCGTGTCCGCGTCAGGCTTTGTCGTGGGCTGCGGCCTGGCCAGGGACCAGTGCGAGCTGGGCCACAAGTGCGGCCTCTGCTCCTGCGTGCCGCCGCCCAAACCGCCGGTGCCCGAAATTCCGTCGACAACGAGCACCGCTACAAGAGGCACAACCACAACGCGAATGTCAATGCTTTCTCTGACGAGCACAACTGCAAGGACGACTGTGTTTAATCTATTGTTTACACCGCCAGCTCCGACGCTGGAGACAGACAGCACCGAGACGCAGTCAGAACCCACTGATTCTCAGAAAACCAGTACCGAAACTGCAACAGCAACGGATGATGCTACCTCAGACAGCGGTCAAGACGCATTCTGCCAGGAGGGAATGACTTGCACTACCGAGACGAGCGACTGCGGGCCCGACGGGGTCTGCGACGCCTCTCTCATGCCGTTCGTTTCCTTCGAGGGCCTCTGCCGCTGTTCCTGCGAGCCAAACTCCCGGGGCTGTCTCACGGACGCCAATTGCGGCCCCGGAGGGCGTTGCGAGAACGCCAGCTGTCATTGCTCCGAAACGACTGCAGTGGTGCCTCTAGTAGTCGACGAAGAGGCGGCCCTGACCGTCAGCGAAGTTCCCGAGGTCACCACGGCCCTTGCGAGTCTTCAAGGTTCGCACTTGAACCCGGAATCATTGCGCCGAGTCCGAATAAATTATATTAAGGAAAAATTTGCAGGTGGCTGCAAAAAAGGTGAATATTTGTGTACAGTGTCCGAATTTTAAAGAGGGATTGCCAAGAGCAGTCCCCCTGACTTGCTTGGTCATTTTTTTTTTTTTTTTTTTTTTTTTTTTTTTTTTTTTTTGACTGCCAAGGGGGGGGGGGGGGGGGGGCGTTGTTCGCCGGGCCCCGAATGTACGGGATTGGTGATGGTGTCAGTGCTGTGGAGGTGAGAATCAGAGACAAGACAGCTCCTTTTCTTTCGCTCCTTGCATTTTATGCAATCGTCGGTGAGAATATGTGCTGCCCCCGCACGGTGTGGCCCCATGATGTGGGGGGGGTGTGCGGGTGGGTGGGGTGGGTGCGTGCGGCGTGCGTGCATACGCAGGGGGGCGGTTGGGTTGTGGGAGGTTATGGGTTGTGCCGCATTGGGCGGTTGCGGAGGGCGTTGGTGCGGTGGTGCGTGTGTGGGCGTGCGTGGGGGCGTGTAGGTCCGTGGGGTATGGCGGGTAGGGGGGTGGAGGGGAAAAGAGGAGGGGTGAGGGTGTGGGCGGTGGCAGTTGGGTGCAGGCGAGAGGATCGAACTATATGGATATTTGTAGTGAATCGGGGGGGGAGGTTTGTGGGGGAGTCGGGTGGTGTAGAGTGCAAGAAGGGGGGGGTATAGATGGGGGTGATGTTTTGTGATGATGTGCGGCCGCGACCAACCGAAGTACGCGCGATTGGGGGGGTATGGGGGGGGAGGTATGGGGGGGCGTCTAGTTGGACGAATGTGAAGTGACACGGGGGAGTTCGGGGCAGATATCCGTTTGGGGGGGGCCGTGGGGGGCCGTTGGGGCGCCTATAGGGGACAAAATTTGTAGCGATTTCAGATAAGCGTAAATGGGGAAAGGGATGTGTCTGGAGGGGGTGGAGAAACATGTCTGCAGCATGCAGGCGTGGCCGGCGCCGCACAAGTAGATTAGGGCGGGGCGGGCGGGGCGGGCGGGCGGCGACAGCAGGTAGAAGAGAAAAAGAGAGGGAAAGGGGAAATGTTTGACTATTGTCCCATTACAGTAAAGGAGGAGAGCGGATGGCGCATGCGGTGCCCCAGGAGAAGGGGTGTGTGCTAGGCGTGGGAGCGGTCGGGAGGAAGTGATAGGGATAGGGGAGAAAGCAGGAGGGGGGGGAAGGTTGGGGTGTACGCGGACGCGCCCTTTTCTTCAATGTCCAAATTTCAGAGGATTGCCAAGAGCGGTCGACCTGCCTCGTCAACTCGACCGACTGCGGCCCGACGCCAGAGGACGGAGTCTGCGATCCAGACCTGCTGGTGTCGGGACCGAGTCAGCTGGGACGCTGTCGATGCTCGTGCAGCGAGAGGACCGCTTGCGCGACGCACATCGCTTGCGGGCCCGGCGGCCGCTGCTTCGAGGGCCGCTGCGTGTGTCGTCGATGCGCGCACGGGGCGTCCTGCGTCTCGGCCCCAGACTGCGGAGGCGCAGCGCATCCCGTGGGCCACCCCCTGCGCGCCCATCTGCAGAACGGAGAGCGGTCGACAAACCGTGAGAATTTTTTTCTGGAATTTATGAAAAATTGTCAAAACTCTCTGCGTTGCCACTCACTCAGTTCTGTGGCGCCGCTTCTCCGGACGTGCGCTCGTGCGCTCTCGGGCGAGTGTGCCTGCCGGGGGTGTGCGTCGGAGGCGGCCAGCCGGTCTCTGGGAGTCGCTTCGCGGCCGTCCCCTGCTTCGTCTCGTCCGAAATGGTGGACTGTCGCGGCGTCGGCTCGGAACGCTGCACCTTCGAGACGGGGGTCATAATCGAGTCGTCGGACGCCGCCACGATTGGAACGAAGTTCTCGACGAGCCCCGCAGACGTTGTCGCGACCACCTTCCCGAGCTGCGTCGCGGAAAGCGGTCGGGCGGAGGCGTGCGGCGTCGAGAGCCAGTGCGGCATCCTGCAGAGATGCGGCACCTGTCACTGCTGGGACTCGGCGATACTCTTCTAGCGATGTGATCTTTTCGCCAGCGATGCGTTCAACAAACGCTGGGACGTTGAACGCACACCGAGTTACATGTATGAACACACAGTGCACCTGGTGGGCCAGTCAACGTGGGCTTTTATCTGCCTGAAAAGTAGGTATGCGCTGTGACACAGACGTCGGGCGCCGAACTGTCCAGCGCCAAAACGATTCTATTGTAACTAATGAAGGCACCAACAATTTCGTTCCAAAGGTGTTAGGTGTACAATATATGTATACGGCATATATGCATAGTCGAGCAAAGGATCCAATCTGGTTTGAAGCAAGGTGGCATTCTGTCGAGAAGCAGCGCTTGTCACAACCCGAGATGTACTGTACTCAGTGAGTGAGTGAGTGACCCTCCCCTTGACCAGGGATGACTAGGAGGGCCGTAATTCATGCTGCTCCGTGGTGAGGCCGAGGCCGCTTTTGCTTCATTCAACTGCCTCAGGAAGGAGTAGCGGGCGGGCGCGGGTGTCAAGCGGAGTCTCCCAAAATGATAGGTTTCTGCTCGAGGGAGCATGCCTCGAAGCGGCAAAGCGTGAATTGACAAGCCTCAGCTTCTGCACTGCTCACACTGCTGCATTGCACTGCCTTGTGGGCGTGTGTGCGTGCACAGTCTAAAGGCTGATT
>JASAMY010003345.1:0-36461 GCA_030248085.1 Paralinhomoeus sp. GSCO2_6 | reverse complement strand
AATTTTGTGGGCTTATAGCAAATGTACAGATCTGTATACGCCCTCCAAATATTATTCCCATCCGACCACCCACGCGCATTTTATGACCATGTTTCCAAAAACACCCAATTTTCGAAGTGACGGACCACATGAAAATGGACCAACAATGTGCCCCCCTACTACTCGGCCGATCGGGGACGGATCCGCCTTGAAATTTTGCAAGCTACCGGGCACCCTAAATTCTACCTCGCATGCCAAGTTTCAGCCCGGTCCTTTCGGTCCGCTTTAGTAACACACATTCAAACTTTGCGCAAAATTTGTCTTTGTTTGTGTGGTTGTTTTCATGCGTGTTCATAATAATAATACTGTAAAAATATTTTTGATCCTGTTTTTGTCAAATAATGGCGTATTCGGATGGTTTGTCCGCAATTATCTGGAATTATCATTCGAATCACAATTTTGGCGCAAAAAAAAATTTTTCGGCTTTTGAAGGGCGATCACAATGTGACGCTCGGAGGCATTCAGAGTTTCCTCCAGCGAACCAAGGTTTTTTTTCTGGGTTTATCTGTCGAGTTTTTATGGTCTTTCTTTAGCAGCGTGGAGGTTCTCTCGAGCGCAAACCGGGAAGCGGGCGACCGCGACACGCCTTAGACGCAGGCCGACATTGCAGCAATCAACCAGTCACACGATATCTCAGGATTCCACCATCCTGGGACACACTGAAGTTATGAAGAACTCCTGCAGAAGTTGGCCATTCGCGAGGACGTTTGTCCAAACGGCCCAGCGACATCTGGCGCTGCGACGCTTTCCAACAGTTCCAGTCCATCAGCTGAATCCATTGCAGAAGCAGCAGCGGCGGAAGAGGGCGCAGAATTTGCTTCGTCGGCTACCAGTCGATGTGTGAGACGCACGGTCTTTACAGACGAGAAGTGGTTTGAGAATTCAGGCGCCACGGAACGCGCGGAATAGGCAGAGTTTATGGCGTCGGACCCAAGCGCGCCATTGATCCCGGCCGTCTGTTGGTTTAGAGGGGAAAGAAAAGCTTGAAGGTTTTTGAACCTTTTTTTTCACAAAGTTTTCATTTTGGTTTGTTTTGAAGGTCATGGTAGCAGCTGGCGCGTCGGCTGCTCGGAAGACGAGACTGCACTTTGTCCTCCCGTCAGAACAAAAGTGACGGGTCACTTCTACCGCAGCCTGTTGACGGACGGATTTTTCCCCGACTGCAAGCGCCTTTTTCCATCGGAGGACTGGATTTTTCTTTAGGACGGTTCTCCAGTCTCACACCGCAAAGGACACTGTGCAGTTGCTCTCGCGGCAGTGCCCCGGACTTTTCATCCACCCGACGGAGTGGCTGGCCGACTCTCCCGATTGCAACACCGATCGACACGATCGCGTGTGGGAGGTGTTCGAGCAGAAAGTTTTTGACGGGCACCCGTCCTTTGACAGTCTGCAGTTAGTCTTGAAAATGCGGCATGCAAGAAGTTTGGGACAGCATTGACGACGGGTGGGATTCGCAGTGTGATTCTTGACCGAAAAAACGGTTTTCGAGCTGGTCTGAGGCGGTTGTGTCGTAGAACGGCGCTCAAATCGAGCACATGTTTAGAAAGATTTGAAAATGGGTGGTTTGATGTGTGTGTGTAGCGCTCACTACAGCAAGCCTTAACAGAAGTAGCTGAAACTTGGCATGCGAGGTAGAATTTAGGGTGCCCTGTAGCCTGCAAAATTTCAGGCGGATCCGTCCCCGATCGGCCGAGATAGAGGGGGGCACATTTTTTTTTGGTCCATTTTCATGTGGTCCGTCACTTCGAAAATTGGGTGTTTTTGGGAACATGGTCATAAAATGCGCGTGGGTGGTCGGATGGGAATAATATTTGGAGGGCGTATACAGATTGTATTTGGCTATAAGCCCACAAAATTTCATCCCAATCCGCCATGGTTAGGTTGAGTTACGGAAAATACAAAAAGGGCACATTTTTTTTTGGGCCACCCTGTACACCACCGTGACAATGCAGGCAGATAGCAACGCACGTGTCTGAACCACTTGACCGTCCTCTTGGCCGGCTTGTAGACGGTCCTTCCGCTGCGGTTGATGGGACAGCCCTTCCTCATGAGCAGATGGTAGAGCTTGAAGGGCATGGGGTCGCAGCCCCGAGCCGGACTGCCGATAGGGCAGGCGCAGCCGTTGTCGCAGTCGCCCTCAATTGGCAAGCCCTTTGGTGTCTGCGTCAATGATTGTCCAAGAATCCCCCCCCCTGTAATTGGTATGTAGCATCGGCTCACCGTAAATCCTCCAATAGTTCCCGGGCGCTATGCGCTTCAACTTTTCTTAAGAGGCGTTCCACAGAATTTCCAGGTATCTGATGCACGCAAAAAATAGATTTTGCTAAAATCGATTTTAGGGGGTCCAGATGAATGTCCCATTGGTGGTGGGAACGCTCGTTTCGACCATCGACCTTCACCTGCTCCGGAGGGGTCTCCTAAGTGAGACCACTGAAATGCCAAAAATTGACCAAAAAATGGGACTTGGTTGTTTTGGGCCACCTCCCTCGAGGGTGGTGTGCCTAGGAGGGTGGCTGGTAGGTGGCACCACTAAGTTAACAACTCTACTAGGACACCCCAAGTTGGCACCTCTGTGCACCCCTCCTAGCTTATGCTACAGTGCTCCAAAAATGGGTGCGCTAATTTTGCAAAAATAGCCATAAGTGCTGTGCCACCAAATATTTTTTGCCCAAAATTTACCACCAGTGGGGGAACCTTTGGGGCACTCTACCCTCAAATTTATAGAGTCTAAACCCTGGCGTTTGGTAGTTATAAGCCGAAACCTTCCAAATGCTCCAAAAATGGGATTTTTTTTTGCAAAAATTATTTTTTTGCTCCAAATCCCGCCGGCGCCCGCGCGCCGCCGCCTAATTTTGCTAATATGGTGATAAGTGCTGTGCCACCTAATTTTTTTTGCCCTAAACTTACCACCAAAGGGGGAACCCTTGGAGCACTCTACCCTCAAATTTATAGAGTCTAAAGCCTTGGCGTTTGGCAGTTATAAGCCGAAATCTTCAAATATCGCGTTTTTTGGCGCGATTTTTCTCCTTTTGTCATTGTCTTTCGCGCAAATTGGCCCTCCCCTTCACGATTTGTTGTGTTACAGAAGCCCGCATACATGGCTGACAATGCGCCGAACTTGAGCTGCACAGCTCTCAAACGTCATAGGTGCAAATCTCTCAAACGAACTTGTGTTGGCGGTTTTGCTGAGTTGTGGATGCCCTGTGACCAACCCAATGCTATGTATGGCGTCACGCACGGTGCTTCAGTAGCAACGCACAGTTTGGCAGAAACCAGGCACTATCAAATCCAGACAGTCTAGAAACTCAACTACAGATTAACATGGCAGCGGTTGGCTATTGGTGCCACCGTTCAAAGGACATACTCCACCATGCAGTGGTTTGTGGTGGGCCTAGCTTGGTAAACGTTTGATGGTGTTCTAAAGTAGTCTAATGGGTTAGATCAGTCAGAATCTGTGCATCTGTGTGCCTGAATCAGTCAAACTATGCGTTGCTAGTGAAGTACCATGACCCGATACATACATAGCATTGGGTTGGTCACAGGGCATCCACAACTCAGCAAAACCGCCAACACAAGTTCGTTTGAGAGATTTGCACCTATGACGTTTGAGAGCTGTGCAGCTCAAGTTCGGCGCATTGTCAGCCATGTATGCGGGCTTCTGTAACACAACAAATCGTGAAGGGGAGGGCCAATTTGCGCGAAAGACAATGACAAAAGGAGAAAAATCGCGCCAAAAAACGCGATATTTGAAGATTTCGGCTTATAACTGCCAAACGCCAAGGCTTTAGACTCTATAAATTTGAGGGTAGAGTGCTCCAAGGGTTGCCCCTTTGGTGCTAAGTTTTGGGCAAAAAAATATTTGGTGGCACAGCACTTATGACCATTTTTGCAAAATTAATTTGGAGCAAAAAAATAATTTTTGCAAAAAAAAATCCCATTTTTGGAGCATTTGGAAGGTTTCGGCTTATAACTGCCGAACGCCAGGGCTTTAGATTCTATAAATTTGAGGGTAGAGTGCCCCAAGGGTTCTCCTGATGCTGGTAAATTTTGGGCAAAAAATATTTGGTGGCACAGCACTTATGGCCATTTTTGCAAAATTAGCACAGCCATTTTTGGAGAATTTGGAAGGTTTCGGCTTATAACTACCAAACGCCAGGGTTTAGACTCTATAAATTTGAGGGTAGAGTGCCCCAAAGGTTCCCCCACTGGTGGTAAATTTTGGGCAAAAAATATTTGGTGGCACAGCACTTATGGCTATTTTTGCAAAATTAGCGCACCCATTTTTGGAGCACTGTAGCATAAGCTAGGAGGGGTGCAGAGAGGTGCCAACTTGGGGTGTCCTAGTAGAGTTGTTAACTTAGTGGTGCCACCTACCAGCCACCCTCCTAGGCACACCACCCTCGAGGGAGGTGGCCCAAAACAACCAAGTCCCATTTTTTGGTCAATTTTTGGCATTTCAGTGGTCTCACTTAGGAGACCCCTCCGGAGCAGGTGAAGGTCGATGGTCGAAACGAGCGTTCCCACCACCAATGGGACATTCATCTGGACCCCCTAAAATCGATTTTAGCAAAATCTATTTTTTTGCGTGCATCAGATACCTGGAAATTCTGTGGAACGCCTCTTAATTGTAAGGGACTCCACTATTGGGGGGATGCGTAATATTGGAATTCACGGTAATCATGGGCTCTAATGGAATGTGAACGGTAATGACATGAAGAAGCGAACCTCGCTGACAAGAATGCAGTCAAGGCCCGTGCACAGCACCGGCGGACACTCCTTGGCGATCAGCTCCGCCAGGTCGACAAGTTGCGAGCTCGAATCGGCTCTGGCTGCTGGGAGAGGTACGGTGTTCACATGGTGTACCTACGTGCAGTACAGTGTACCTAGGTACATATCGCGTACCTGAACATACATACACTGTACGCTGTATTATGAATGAGACTGAAAGCGACACCTCTAAAGGTAGGTTTATACACTCACACTTGTGACGATTGGTGTGTTTCTTTCAACGTAAACAAACTTATTCAATGCTTTTCAACAAAAATATCACGTTGACATTTAGTTTTTTCAACTAGCAAAAATGTCAGAAACGCTGATATTGCGCTGATATTATCTCAGTGCAGTATAAACGCGTCAATGATATCGCACTCGAGCGATACAAGTAGATATTTTCAACATTAACCTTAACATCAACCTTAACACACCTGTTATGTTGAACCTTAGCTTTGGTTAGCATAAATGCTACACACCGGATTCATAACACTTGCCACCTCACAACTGTTTGATTGCAAGACCATGTACCACAGTACATATACGGTACTCTACAAATCCACACCCAAGTGTCCATCAAAGCTGAAAATGAGGAGCACGATAGATGTCCCAAATATACGGCACTTGGCCATCACCATTGTGTTGTTGTCGTTGTCCAGCGACGTAATCTAAATCAATCAAGTGAAAAGCAAGACTGCAAAGGTTTTTGTCAGCACTGCTCCGCGCGCGCTCCGTTCAAGCGACGCCGCGCACTGTCGGCGTTGCGTAACGCGACTTTCGCTGCCGCCGACGACACCGCAATTGTCTGCCGCGCGCGCGCTCGCGAGCACTACAGTGCTGATGACCAGTCGTGCAGAGCATTTTGCACGTGAACACAACAGTCGAAGCGCACAACGCGTTTTCTACACTTTCAAAACATTTTTATGGTACAGAATGAGTAAAGGCTCATAAGGAACGTGCTGTACGAAGTGAAGTGACTCGAGAAACTCCACAAAGTTGTCGTGATTTGCTTGGCCCCTCTGTAAATTCGGATTGCGGCGCTTAAACTAGGGAGGGGGGGGGGGGGTGGGCGCTTACGGATTTCAGATGGCCTCTGGGATTTATCGTAGGGAGCGCTTATATACCGGTTTTGCGGCGAGTGCATACTGTGCAACCTCTAATACCCCTCGTGTCCACCTGCCACCATCGTAAATGTAGGCGGGGTGCGCCCTCGCGAATGTCGCATGCAGAGCATTTAGTTCTCTCTCCCCAGTGGTCACTTAAACATCGAGTACCGCCGCTGAAGCAATTTATGTTGCAGTCAAAACAGTTTCTCGCGACTACTCGCGTCGCAGCACACCAATCAATCCGATCCGCACAACGCTCACACAGATTGTACACTTTGACGGAATTTTCCGTAGATCATGAATAGCGTCCTTTCGGCTTTCCCAGAGTATACGCCTGAAGGTTGGAAGTCACTGTATGGTACATACATGTACAGGTGTGTACATCGCTTCATTCTTTATGGCAAAAATACAGCAAAACTAATGATAAGCGCTTCAGGCGCACTCCATTTCAGATACATTCATGCCCTCTGCGGTTATCATAGGGGACGGAGGTGCTAATCATAGTGGAGAACGCTCACCATAGGGGGAGCTGGGGAGCGCCAATTATTTTGGATGGCCTATGAGAGGGGCGCTTTCCATTCACAGGGGGATGGGGGCCAATCAGAGGATCTGTCGCACAGAAATTCTCATCTCTACATACACAGCGTTTTGCGGACTATTACAGCGGTCACGGTACAAGTGCACGAATGTCGCCTATATGTACATGTGTGTAGGTGCGCAGTTCCCAATCGGCTCTCTTTCAGCTGACAGCTCCGGCCCTAAGGGCGCGTTCCTTCTGCTCGGCGTAGGAGTAGCAGTAGAACTCGCACTCGTCCTTGGTGCGGGGCGACCGCCAGAGGTTGTAGTCCAACTCGGCGCAGTAGGGAAACACGTACGGCTTGCACTCGTCCGTCGACGTGAAACGGTCGTACTGAACGGTGCTTGGAATGGGATTGAGTTGAATTAAATCCACCTACTGTATGGACAAAAGTAAAGTGCATGAGGATATTCGTGCACCCACGCATACGTACGTGACCCGCTTCGGATCTCAATATTCTCCATTACGACTGAACTGATAAACTGATAAAGATAAACTGACAATAACGAGACACCGCAGAGCTCCATTACTACAGGTATGTACTTACTACTTGGTTAAAACGCTTACATGAAACGTTCAATTTGAAGCACGTAAAATGCTTCATTTGCAGGACTTCATACAGTTCGTGCCTGATTGATTGATTGTTCGCGATTTTTCTTGGTTGCATAACCTATTTGCTTGCAAATCGGAAACTGTTCAATATATTTTATCTTGTATTTTGTTTTATTTTGTATTTTATTGTATTATTTTATTTCATTTTATTTTATTAATTTAGGGAGAGGCGCCTCTGGCCTCTGCGCGGGGTCTGTCTATGTAGTTTCCTCTACACAACCCTCGCAGCCACCTCATCCTCTGCACAAACCATTCAATGGCATTACAGTAAACTGAAATCTAAGTACCGGTATTATGTCTCCCATGATTATAAGCTGTAGCAAAGAGACTCACCCTTCTGAACCATCTGTGCACGCGTTGGGCAGGCTTGTAGAGGGCTCGGTTGTCGGTGCCGAGGGAGGGACACCCCCGGGTGAGCAGCAGACTCCAAACGACGAACGGCATGGGATCGCAGCCGCGCGCCGGACTGCCGATCGGACAGGCGCACGCCTCCGCGCAGTCGCCCTATACAGAGTAAGATGGGGAAAGTGCGTCTCACAGAAGGAGTCTTGCCAATGCTTGCAGGAAAATGTTTCAAGGAGCACTGTTCTATGGGTTGCGATGTGATTTTTTTATTCCGCGCTCCTGCCTGCAACACAAACCATCACTGCCGTCTGAATTTTGTAATTCGATTACTGTACAATCAATGTACCGTAAACCCTATAATTATATATTTTATGTAATTATTATAATTCCAGCCGTGGGAGGAAGTTTTATTATTGGGGGGGGGGTAATACCGTAAACCCTATAATTAGCCCCCCTATAATCAGCCCCCCCCCTATAATAATACACCCTCCCAAGACCACTTTGAGTTAATAAGCCCCCCCTATAATTA
This sequence comes from Paralinhomoeus sp. GSCO2_6, assembly GCA_030248085.1. Classification (NCBI taxonomy): domain Eukaryota; kingdom Metazoa; phylum Nematoda; class Chromadorea; order Monhysterida; family Linhomoeidae; genus Paralinhomoeus; species Paralinhomoeus sp. GSCO2_6. The sequence continues at coordinate 28,483 of JASAMY010003345.1, read as the reverse complement.
CGCCCCCTCCCTAAATGAACCATCGTCTAAAAGGCACATGTTTCCATGTCTGGGTGTATGTATGGTCGCGTATGTGTATGTATGTACACGTATGTGCATGTGAGACTGTGTGAGAGTGTGTTAGAGTGTACCAACGTGTGTGCACAGCCCCTTTTTCCCTTTAAAATCGCCTCCACGCGCCTTTTTGCCCACACATCTTCCCACTCATCGACACTTCCAGTTTATAAGCCCCCCCTATAATTAGCCCCCCCCTATAATTATACACCCTCCTAGAGCTCGAACGAAAAAATTAGCCCCCGGGGGGCTAATTATAGGGTTTACGGTAAACGCAAAGTGCTCTAGAGATGGGACGTATGTAATTATTGGGGGTATGCTAAATAAAGGGGGGCTAATTATAGGGTTTACGGTACCTATGTGTTTGTTTATCTGAGGCTACAAGTATCTACCGCGTACGAACTGTCCAATCACTTAAAGGAACTGGGAACTGAGGTAAACCAGCCTCATCAGTTATGCACACATCTCTATATACCTACCTAACAAGAATGCAGAGGGTTTATTCTACGCACACATGATCATTACGAGCACACACTTCTTTACCCACCTCTTCTGAATACAAGTGTCACTCACAGCAAGTACGACTCTCAAAACCAACATGTCGCTGCGAGTAGAAACAATTGTTTGGGGTTCTCTTCAAGTGACAACGCGTCATGTACACGTACTTAATTTCGATGGTGTATGCATGCCTGTCTACCTCGGCGACAGTGAGACAGTCGAGGCCGGTGCAGAGGACGGGCGGGCAGGCCTTCTCGATCAGCTCCGCCAGGTCGAAGACGCCGTTGGGAAGCAGCGCGCTCTTCTGCAGCTCCTCCAGAGATTTGGCTTTGTCCGTGGCGCTGTCTGCAAGCTCTTCGAGTTCGTGCGTGATCGAGTTGACTCTGAACCCGGAAACCAGAACAGCGGAACGTACCGTTTTTCTCAGTCTCGCGCAGCTTGTTTCCAAATCTGGGACTCCTGGGGTCCGACGGCTGGCAATCGCCAGCGGCTGTCAGCAGCAGGACGACGCCCAGTGCGGAAAGGACCGCTGCGCCAAAGGCACCATCGAACATGGCTCACTCCGTTGTGACTCCACACTGACTTTCTATACACGCGGATAATAGATCCGCAGCACAGCGCGCCAAGAGACGTTCTCCCATCCACCCAAGATGAGATCGAACGCGCGCCGCCGCGACGCCCTCGGGCGAGACGACCGAGAAAAAGTCAGACGCGCGCATCCACGCCAATTCGCCCTTTGTGAAGAAGGCGACGCGATAAGGGACGCGCGCGGATTTCGGTTTGAAGGATTGAGAAGATTAGTTGGATTATGGCGGTTGCGCTGCTCGACTCGGCTGTTTGCTTCGGGCAAGCTGATTCACGAGCGCGATGTTTCAACAGTGTCGCTGTGCATTGTGGCTGAAAATTGCTGCAAAAAAATCTGCACACCGCATGCACGCACGCGCGAGGTCAGGCCAGGTCGATGACCACCACTTCGCGAAGCTGCTTCGGATACCGCTCTATCCGGAGACCGACGTCAGCTGGTCGAAGACGTGGTTCCGCCTTTGAGTTGAGCTGTAAGATGCGCTCTCCTCAGCCGGTGTCGTATGCAGAAGTGTCGGTTATGCAGAAGTGTCGGCCGACACTTTTGCATAGACATCGCATCAACATACGTATACGTATGCAGAACTGTCGGCTATGCAAAAGTGTCGGCCGCGTTTTAGATTACCAATCTTGCTGCCTGCCTGCCGTTTTATGATCGTCGATCGTTTCTGAATTGAGGTGTTAAAACCACATGTTTTTGCCGCCGTCTTCTCAGCTGGCGGGCGATCTGGCAATTAGTAGTGATTACGCTCCTACCAATCAGTCAGGCCATTCATGTTCCTTGTAGAGCTGCAAACCGAAGTCGGTATATACCGAAATTTCGGTATATACCGTAGAAAATGGTCGGTTTCGGTATATACCGATACCGAAAATACCGATATTTCTATATTTCGGTATATACCGAAACCGAAAATACCGACGCAAATTTTTCGGTATTCGGTATTCGGTATTTTTGGGATTTTCGGTGTTACAAAACGCGATTCCAGTGGTTCACAGCACGCGATTTGTGCCAAAAATAGGAAGAAACACAGGCCAGAGATCGCTATTGACGTCAACTTTTGTTTGGGACTTTGCCGCGTCGCGAAAGTAATGCTGAGGCAGTGGAAACGGGTCAGTGGCTGCTCTCCACAAGCAGGAAAGATTTTTGACTACATGCCAGTTGTCGCTCGAAAGGACAGGGCAATCGACATTCGACAATACGCCCTAGTCCCTATAATTCTGTCAACTTATCAGGGTCAGCGTCAGCGTCTGACCCCAAAATATTAATCTGTTCGTCGCAAAGTTGGGAAGTACATGTACAGGGTACGTGCATTGTAGCTGAGGCCACTATAAAGCGAGCGGCCATTTTCATCGGTGGGCCTGGCCGCCTGATCTGCAGTGATCGCCACAAAAGTCGCTCAATGCTAGCAAAGCCAAGCAGCTGCTCCAGCCTTCTGCACGGCTTTCCTCAAGTACCCAGAAGGCCTAGAAAGAGATGCTGGCGGAAAGCAAAGAGCAACATGGTAATTTGTCCCATCGCGCACGCTTATATTAAATACCGAATACCGAACCGAATACCGACAATACCGAAATTATCAGATGCGGTATATACCGTACCGAAAAATACCGACCATTCTCAATTTCGGTATATACCGATACCGTAAATACCGAACATTTGGTCGGTTTGCAGCTCTAGTCATATGCCCGCTCCGTCCCCAGCTGCCTTTGTCCTCAATTACAGTGGATTATATTTGGATCTTGATTGCACGATGTTCCATGCGCATAGCTCACCTCGACAGCGTGGCTCACGCAATGGACTGCATGTACACCTACATTGTCAGAATGTGTCGCGTTCTTTTGCCAATCAAACGCAGACTGAAACGTACGTGTGTTGCCCGCCTGTGAATCGGTCGCTCCTATATATGCATCTTTACGCGTGTGTCGGTGCATGTGCGCGAGCCGTCGCGTTCGTGTAGGCACTTGCGTGCGTGCGGTCCGCCCTGTGCGCGTCCGTCCATCCGTGAGTGCACGCCTGTGCGTGCGTGCGTGCGTGCTTGCTTGTTCTAGCCAGTCGTAATCGGTTCCCTACTGCTACTGCTACTGGGGGCTACCCTACTTATCGGTACTGGGACCTGCTTATCGGTCTGCGCTGAGTGCGAGGAATCTTTGAGCTCAGCCATCCACCAGTTCTATTGAATGCGTAATCAAACATCTGAGTAATTTTGTTGCCTTAGTGAAACATTTGTTGACCTGACCGATAAGTTGGTAATGTGGGTATCTACAGTTGTACACAGTTTTTGCGGCATGGTGTCACAATTCACAAAACTTAAAAATAGAGGCCGAAAATTAGAAAGAGAACAGTGAAACGCTTCAACGTCTTGCTTACTTGTTGCTGCGATCACTGTAAACACATGCTCCATACGCGCCTATTCAACCAACTTCAAAGGCAGTGCGGTATCAGTATTGGAGAGGGTCCACGATTATGCAACGGAGGAGTTACTAAGAGAAGTGCTGCCTCTAGAGTACGTCTTGAGAGGGAGAGAGGGGGTGGATAGGGGTCGCTACATTCTAGTCAAAAATGTGCCGGTCTCAGCGGCCCTTGTTGCTGTCGATCTGGGTCAGCAGCCGTCGTCGGCGTCTCTCTTCACGGTCGCGCCGGCGCCTGGCCCGTTCCTCCGTGGAATAGCAAAGGGTCTCGCACTCGTGTCGCGTGCGTGGCGACCTCCAGAGGTTAAAGTCGATCTTCTCGCAGTAGGGAAACAGGTAGGGCTGGCACTCGTCCGTCGACGTGAACCGGTTGTACTAAATGGAAACCCGTTTGGCATTCGCTAAATGCAGTAAATTCGCCATTAGTACCCCTTCGACAACAGGGGGGGGGGGGCTGTTGGAGAATTTACTGTAGTTGAGGAAAGCGAAGAAAGAACTCACTCGTCTGAACCAGCGAATCACTTTCTGGGGCGGCTCAAAGACGGTGACGCGCCCAAACGTGCGGTCTGGACAGCCGGTGGTCATGAGGTAGAAGTAGAGTGAACTGGGCATGGCGTCGCAACCGCGGGCGCGACTCCCGATTGGACAGGCGCAAATGGTGCAGTTGCTCTGAACAGTGTGGCGGACATCGCACGCACGCACGCACTCACGCACGCACGCACGCACGCACGCACGCACGCACGCACGCACGCACGCACGCACGCACGCACGCACGCACGCACGCACGCACGAACGCACGCACGCACGCACGCACGCACGCACGCACGCACGCACGCACGCACGCACGCACGCACGAACGCACGCACGCACGCACGCACGCACGCACGCACGCTCGCTCGCACGCACGCACGCACGCACTTACGAACGTACGCACCTAGGTACATAAAGAAGGAACATATACCCAATTGTTGATGACCTCAGCGCAGTCGAGACCCGAGCAGAGTCGGTTGGGACATTCGTGTTCGATGAGGTCGGCCAAGTCGACGACCGCCGTCCCCGGAAGCTGCTGTCGCCTCTCTCCTGTTGCCAGCTCGTTGAAGACATCGGTCCGCTTTTGAGCTGTAAACTGTGGTGGTCGGTCGGCACAGAGCACGAGGACACTAGTTTTTGAGAATTACTGGGCACGCACATGCATGTATGACTTGACGTAATTGATGATGACTTGATTGTAATAAAGCGTCGTCTACCAATTTTTGTCGCCCACATGAAACATTTTTCGACAACGCTTAGTCTACACACGTAGCGTAGGGTCCATTTTATGTACTAACTTAGGTACCGGTATTTTCGTGTTAGTACAGGCAAGTTTGCACAAATTTTTAGTAGCACTACGTCACAAACTTGAAAACCGGTGCCGTCGAACTCCGGAATTTGCCCCCGCAGCCGACTCCTGTCTAACGTCCGCAATGGCCAGGCCTCCGACGGCAATTACCAAAACCAAAGCTGTTAGGGAGAGTTTCATTTTGCTCTAAATAGCTGCCCGGCGCCGCATATGACGACGCTGCGAAGATGCGCCGATGCAACGTCCGACGTCCGATTCGCCCCCGGGGGACGGCGCACAAATCTTGTCCGTCGATCGAATTTCACGCTCGAAGCGACGCGCGCGCGCGTTCGCCTGTGTAATGACTGAAGATGCATGCGGACAGATTATAACCGCACTAATATTGTGTCGAGTGGGGCGCGCTACGCTGCCTGCGCGCCTCTGAAGGAGTGCCGCGCCGCGGTGAAAGGGTTTGTTTACCCCGTTCTCCGTATAGAAGGAGACCGGAAGCAGGAGAGAGAAAAGAGGGTAAATGTGACTGCGTGAGATGCAGCACATACCGGTGCCCACAAGTTTTTCGATGAGATGTGTGTTAGGCATTAGTGATTGAAACTTACGTCTATTCGCTTTTTTTAATAATTTTGTGCTAAGCTGTCGAATTCGTTCTGTATTTACATTTGCTTGTCCCGTGTGCTCAGTTCCACGTGCGTTTGCAGCTGAGCTGTCAAATCTATGGCAAACGCTTCCACTGTGCAATATACCGTAGAATGTATCATATTCATACGCATGAGCTTACCACTTTTAAATATTCTTATATCAAAATTATTATCATAAATCAGCTAAAATCACTGCTCCACTTCTCGCGATTGATCAGTTTCTCTCGATCACTGCGCGTTTGATCTGCTTGACTCGTCTCTCCTGCTCCTTGAATGAGTAGCAGTAGAACTCGCACTGTTCCTTTGTCTCCGGGGATCGCCACAGGTTGTAGTCGATGTCCTCGCAGTAGGGGTACTCGTACGCGCGGCATTCGTCCGTCGACGTCGTCCGGTTGTACTGAAAGAATGCGGAAGATCGGAATATCGCAATCTTCGACGAGTCAAGAACATTTACAATCTCAAGGACCTCCACTGTTCATGTCAGTGCTGCACGTGCCGTTGTGACAAAAATAAAGTTTTAAAAATAAGAAGTCGATGAAGAGACAGCGACTGTGGAATAAAAAAATCATGAGTTTAATTTGATAATATTATAATAGTATACCTAATGAGACTAAAGCCTAAAACTCTCGACATCCCCACAAAACATGTCTTGACGTCAAATAAATTCGTCAAATAAATTAAGTCTTATATCCGCTGAGAGGGAGACCACCCTACAACGTGAGTTACGCAAAAACGAAATCGTTAAGTTTCAAGTCGGAAACATTCACGCACGCAGACTTCACACTGTGTAGCGTACCTACAGTATGAATTTATGCGCGCAAAAAGACAACTGCGTAAGAGCTGCGACTCACGTGTCTGTACCAACGCAGGACGACTTTGGGCGGCTTGAGGATCATCTTGTTGGGGCTGACGCGTTGAGGACAGCCCTTGGTCATGAGGTAGGTCCAGAGGTTCACTGGCATGTAGTCGCAGCCGCGAGCGGGACTGCCCAGTGGACAGGCACACAGCGAACAGTTGCCCTGGTGTCAGAAGGGAGTGCTATTCGTTGTACATACATATGTTTCACACAACACAAGTTCTGTCCTATACAAACACTGAACCTAACAGCTCAGTACAGTGCACCAAATTATCGCCACTCTGAGTAAACGAGTGTACACTACTAGGTATGAATGCGATCTGACAAAATGATAATTACAGTACTGTAAAGTGAATTTCGGATCAATGAATAAAACGTTCTTGTCAGTTGGAATTGCAAAGCAGCAGCTGCAAAGTGGCATACGATGTGCCTACAATACATACATAGTGTACGCCAGTCAGTTATAATTTCATTTTTTCTAAAGGATGTTTCACTTCGTTTACGAAAGTTCCACGTAATGGTAGGTAATCAATGGTAAGGTAATCGATGGTAGTCCACACGGTAATCCACAAGTCATTGTTGTGAAAGCTGCATTGTGTAACTCTACTGGACAACTTGCCACAAAGGCTCTACAGGTACCTAATCGCTCTAAGCTCTACAGTTTTCTTGCGCAATCACCGATCCCCTGTTACGGCAACTCGAGAGCATTACACAGCAGCTACACGCACCCAAATGTTGGAGACGATCCGGCAGTCGAGGCCCGAGCAGAGTGGCTGGTACTCGTCCGTCAGCTTGGTGCAGCTCTCCTCTATCAGCTCGGCTAGGTCGATCACGTCGTGCAAACGACGCTGCCTCGTTGCCTGCCTTCCTGAAAACAACGGCACTTCCCGGCGTGAGAGTACAGGGCGAGGCAACGTGAACAGGAAGAACGAATTGCAACAAGCATCTGCATTGCATCGCAACGATTGGAGTGCAGCTGTAGTTGGCTAGTTGCACTTACCTATTGCTCTGCACTGCGCAAAAGGAAGCTTTCCATCCTTCTGAACAACGAAAACGAATGCCGGTATACATATTTGTTCCTATGAAGCAGATATCCACCGCGGAGGTAAGGAAGCAGCGCATGCAAGTTTACACACATTTTTGTTAAACGAATCTAAACGAAGCAGAACGATGCACTCCGGAAGTGGCTTCCATGAGCGCTTATTTCACACGCAAAAAACGTTTGCTTCTTGATAGGCATTTCTGATCCTTTTAAGTACATAATTGCAGCAATACCGTGATCACGGCAGACACCCTGTGATCCTACTGCGCTTCAGCATTTTTCTTTCTCCAATAGTAGTAACGAACCCTCGCCAGAAGACAGTCCATTGGTCAGTTGCCTAGCTTCGGCAGAACCGGCCAGTAGCAGCGCAGCGCAGCCAAAAACGAGCAAAGCGGACCTACCCATAGTCGTGCACGCTGCCTCTGTCATTGACACACTACTGGCACACAATGCGCTGTAGTGCGCGCGACACGCAAAGAAACGGCACGGCGCGCGCGCGCCAGCCTTTGTTCTTGTCGCAGCCGCGCGCGATCTGTGTCGACAGCGCCGCCATAAAATGAGGGGGGGGGTATCCTTGAACGGCGTCGGTTTAAAACACGCTCCGAGAGGACACGCGCGCAGCATTTGAATAAGTAAGTGGAAAGGAGAATGGTACAACCGTGAAGGGAAGCAAGCAATAGCCAGGGGGAGGGAGAAAAAGCTCCCCAAGTCCGCCGAAATTCTCCGAAGCTCAGTTTTTTTTTTTAAGTTGTTTCCCCTTGTTGCAATGTGCCGATCTGTGCGTTTTTTCTGAATTTCACTGATGCTGGCGATGATGATGACGAATGCAAAAAATGATGAAAAGTACACTAGAGAGCCAAATTTTCCCCTGCGACGCATGATTTAGCACACAAAACGGCACAAATTTCGAGGGCGTCAGAGAGCGGTTGTGTCCCCCAAGTCCCAACGGCCGACACACTGAGCACCTGTTTCGAAACATTTAATTGAATGTTGTATGATCAAAATCTTACGCTTGTCTGAACGGATATTTTTGAAATTTTTGACTTGAGGTGGGCATATGGGTGCCTTGCTGGCTGCCAAGTTTCAGGCTGACCTGACTGGGAACGGCCAAGTTAGCTGTTTCTCAGATTGAGGCTATTGTATTTGGGTTGTAGGTAGGTAAACGCGGTGTCGAAGCGCACATTCAAAACTATTCGGTCGTGTACGGTAGCGTCGTCGTCTCTCGCTTTCGTAGTTTTGTTCGGCCCGTTGTTGGGTTACGAATACAACGCTTTCGTTTGGAAACGCTTGACGGACGGCACACGAAATGCGGCCCACTGTGTTGGGCGCCGACGTTGTTCTCGTCCGCTACAACCGTCGCGTAGGCAGAGCAGGCAGAGCCAGAGGCGCGGATCGGAGGCAAAGGAAGCAAACGGAGTGCACGCCCACCTCCCCTACAGGATTCCCGCAGTGCACTCCAGGTTGCCAGCTTGGGAATTTGGTGCATAGGAGGTGACGCCCTTGGCGGTTTCATAGATCGCTCCATGAGATTGCGGCGGTGCGGTGCTTGCTGGGCAAAGGCAAGGCGAGCTGTCTGCAATGCTCCGAGACGCTTACGGCGCCTGTGGTGTCTGAGAGCGTCGGTCAACTCGACCGATTCATTCACCAGCAGACGCTCAGCCCGCAACTCAGTCGCCTGTCCATTTCTTCTTTCTTTTCCACCAATCTTTAGCATCAAAACGCTTCAGTCCCCTCTGCTTGGTGTGCCATGCTTGAGCAGCAGCTGTTGGCTTCGCGCCAGTCACGAGAGGCACTGGCGTGCCCGAGCTGCGACGCCGTGTTCCAAGGCCCGCAGGCGCTGGAGGCGCATCTTCTGGAGGAGCACATGCAGTGGTTCCCCTACCAGTGCAGGCACTGTCTCCACGCGCGCTTCGCCAGTCGGCAGCCGCTCGCGGAACACTCCGAGCAGATGCACCCCGGCAAGGATGTTTTGGTAAGCGTGTTAGCACGAACATGAGTGTGTTCGTGCATGTACTATATCTGCGAGTGGATGTCTCGGCGCTTCAGTTCGGCTACAAGAGCAACCCGCGTCGCGAGCGAGAGCTGTCCGAGCTGCTGCAAGCCACCAAACCGTCTTCTGTACGTTTCTGCATTCATACCGTGTTACCGTAAATCTTCAAAAGAGCTCCACCCCCTGTAAACGACAACGGCATGTACACGACAGCCCAAGCATGCTCCCTTTTGTTTTCGTCAATCTTCGACCTCCATTGGAATAGGTATCATTCAAATCAACACGAGTGAAGAGGCCTCCCTCCCCCCGCCAAAAACGAATGGGCCACCACCCTCTCCACTGGGCCACAGATGTATATGTACCCTATGTATGTCTCCCTCCTGTATGTACCTATGTAAGCCACCTCCTGTTATGTATCAGTCATAGGATCAGTTATAGATCAGTCATAGGAAAGTGAGCGTTCAGTCATTTATTAGGGAGTTACGGGGTGGCAAAAGTGGCATGCTTTAAGCCCGCGCCAGCCGACGACATTGGAACGCATGTGCAGATGAATTCGACGACAGTGAGCAAGGAAATCAACGCGAGACTACCCGCAACTGCAACGCCTCCAGAGACCAAACCAGGTACGACGCTGGGCGGACGTTTGAAACGGCCCAGCGCCCATAAACTTCTGTGGGGTCCCTGCTGCTGTAAAATCCGCCCACCAATGTCCTTGCCCCCCCCCCCCCCCCCCACGGCCACTACCATCCAGTCATGGCGTTCAATCCTTGGGGGCACTGGAGGAGGTGGCACTATGATTTCTTATCCATGTGCACTATTCGAGGGGTTGGCACAGCACTACAGAGTTTCGGTACAATGGAAGCTCCATGCAATGGAACTGTTTGTTTAGTCATTCACCAGCTTGCTGTCGTATCGCCAACACTGCCGTCCGACTCCGACGAAATTGTGCCTGTTGACGATGCGCCAAAGGAGCAAGAAAATCCAGAACCAGTCCTTGGTATCCCTCAATTATTTCGCTTTGTTGTCGTTTTGGGCCGCATTTCCTCCTGTATCACTCTCCTTTCTCCAGTTGTGGCAAACCTTGTTGAACAAAATGGTTTTTGATTCGCGTCGAGCGCACTAATCCCAACTTGGCAAAAGTGGTAGACGAATGATTTTGGGTTCCAACTTCAGCCCTAAGTTCATTTTCTGGTCTCGTTACTAGTCACAACCATACTGAAAGCCATACCTATCGGGGTGTACGCGTCAGCGTACAACCCTAATACCGTAAACCCTATAATTAGCCCCCCGGGGGCTAATTTTTTCGTTCGAGCTCTAGGAGGGTGTATAATTATGTACATAGGGGGGGGGGCTAATTATAGGGGGGGGGCTTATAAACTGGAAGTGTCGATGAGTGGGAAGATGTGTGGGCAAAAAGGCGCGTGGAGGCGTTTTTTAAGGGAAAAAGACGCTGTGCACACACGTTGGTACACTCTAACACACTCTCACACAGTCTCACATGCACATACGTGTACATACATACACATACGCGACCATACATACACACACCCAGACATGGAAACCTGTGCGTTTTAGACGATGGTCCATTTAGGGAGGGGGTGTAATTATAGGGGGGGGGCTTATTAACTCAAAGTGGTCTTGGGAGGGTGTATTATTATAGGGGGGGGGTCTAATTATGGGGGGGCTAATTATAGGGTTTACGGTATTCATACCAGCTATTGAAAAGTTACGCTACCTTCTTGAGTTTTCGAGATTCGTATAACAGAGAAAGTTCAATTTCTGCGGTAGCAAGCGGTCACAACAATGGGCAAACGGCTGGTGCGCGTTGTGTTTCAGGCGATGAAAATGCGTCTGTGCCGCAGGAGAGCGGCACAGCCAAGACGACGTCAACTTCGGAGCCTCCGCCGAAGCGCCAGCGTCTGCTCTGCACGTCGGTGCACCGTGCAACCGGGACCGAATCAGCCAGTCCACCAGACCACAACTCACCTGAGCAGCCAAGTCTTTGCGGGACTGGAACCAACGTTCCACGGATTGTGCCGACGCCGAAAGCGACGACAACCTCGACAAAACGAGGAAAACCGCAAACTGCGGACATCGCGCCGGATTCATTGAAGCGAAACATTCAACGCAAGCGCCGTGCTATCGAGGAATTGCGGCTGGAAAATGCGAAGCTGAGGAAGTGTCTCTGCGACAACAAGTTGGGCCTACGAAGTAACAAATCTCACATTCTGTTGATTCGATTTGCATCTGTCCTGTACCAACCTGCTACAACAAACGTTTCCATGCAATTCTCCAATATCGTAAAAACATAATCCGAAACGTTTTTAGGGTGTCAAACCAGCTTCAAGGAAGATGCCGATCGCATCTTCAAATCGGAATCGGAAATTCGGAAAAGAGTGCGCTGCTCTGAGTTCCTCTTAATGTTTGGCGAGGTGGAGGCGTTCACTTACCGAAATTGGCGCTTGACGGACGTCAGGTGCCAGTTTCACCTTTCAACTCTCGCTTTCTGTTCTCCTGTTGGTCTTGCCGTACCGTACCGTACCGCATATCCCGTATCTGACGTACCGTATATTGACGTACCGTACCGCATATCCCCTAATTAGCAACCAAATATCTAGATGGGGCGGTTACTGTTTGGTTTGGCTGTGGGAAGAATGGGATACCTAATTGTAATGGGGAGTGGCTGATCTAGGAGAGGAAAATGGACCCAATCGGCAAACTATAGGGGGGGGGGGTGGCGAAAGGGGGATTAGCCGTTGAGTGAAGAAAGCGCTTAGGGAGCTACAGGATTTTTAGAGCGCCATATTATGGTCGTGAATAATTTCGTACAAACGACAAGCAAGTGGCCTGAAATCCCTTCCTTCCTCCCACTAGGCCACCCTCCCCTTCTGCAAAATGTCCACCCCCGAATTTCGAATTCCATGTCGCCGATTACCATTCTAACGAATTTGCACCGATTATAACCTTCTTATGAGGCCACCATGGACATATTTCTTTCAGGTTCAAGGGCGACATCGTCCTGCCTGAGGAAGTCCTTTGTCAGTTGATCGAGTACGCGGCGTCTGTCGTCAAAGGCAAATTCGGTGCCATTAAAAGTTGGGTGCTCGAGGGAAGGGCTCCACGCGCACTCGAGCAGACAAAGGATTGGCTATACGAGCTGCTGAAATCCAGAAATTTTGACGACGTCTCGAAACTGCTGGCCACCTACGTGAGGAGCCTGCAGACCATTTTCTACAAGTTGCAGGAAGAATTCCTCGCCGTTCCCGTCAGCTACGACGGCGTCAAGTACAACTGCGGTACGTCTACCAAAAACCCTATAATTAGCGCTCGGGGGCAAATACCCGAATGAAAGCATCAGCGCGTCGGGGGCTAATAGTTTCATTTGAGCCGTTGGAGGGGGGGGGGGGTGTAACTGCGGGGGACGAATTAAATGGGGGTCAATAAGCTGGAAGGGGTCGATGTGTGAAGAGCTTTGTTGGCGCAAAGCGAGTTGAGAGTTTTTTCAAAGGGAAAATGCACTACACAAAAAAATACACTACACTGGAAAAATACACTACACACTCTCACATACACATATACAGACCATCTATTTTTGTTTTGGTGACTAGCCTAGTACCCGCAGACCACTCCTGCAACTGGTGGGTGGGCGGAGGGGGGGGGCACGCCTCAACCCCCAGGGGCGACATCCTCAGCCGAAACTAGACCCACCACGCCCCCCCCAACCCTCCCCCAGCCAACTTGGCAACAGCTACGTAACAGATTGTTCACATTCGATTACATTGGGTCATCATCATACGCTTTCTGTCTATAGGATTGAAGGAATGCGACCTCGCCACCGTCATTGGCAGGCAGCCCCTAATCGCGCAGGAAATTATCAAATTTCTTGTAAAAAAGTTGGAGCTCCGGGAGCTGCTGGAGGAGAGCGCCAACGCAACGGACTCCACCGAGCAGTTGCTGGGCTATTGGACTACGAAAGCGGTGTTCCTCGCTATGACACTGGCAAAGTAAATAGTGCACCTGTGCAGTCGACTAACTTATTGAGAACCCAAATTGTCTGCGTACCGCTTTGTAGGAAGCGAAGCCATGACGAAGCCAAGCGAGGCCTACACAAGAAGAAAGAGGCGCCCAAGCTTCTGGGAAAGGACTTTGAGTTGGCAAGAAGTTTGGCGCGGGGAAATGCGGACTTTCAGAGGCGCAAAAGATGCAACTCTCAACTGGGTACGCAATTCTATGTATGTATTCGGCATTAGTAGACCGAACATTTAAAATGGTACCCCGAACACTACCCTTCGGGCCTTTTACCACCTTCGAGGGGGGGGGGGGGGCTCTGTGGCGGGCGGGCGCGACCCTCTAGGATGTTGGGTGCGGTCTCTAAAATCTCAACTTTGACAAACTTGTTGAGAATCAAAATTGCAGCCATTTTGAGAAATAAAATGTTGCAGACAATATTCCGCTTGCTTGCGGTTTTGGTAACTTTTTTCAATTGCATGGTTGATTTCTCTGACATTTTTTAGTATTCTCTGAAAGTGAAACAAGTCTTTTATTAGGCAAAATATTGCTAAGTAAAATACACCATATTAAGTAAACATATAAAATTAAAAGGTCTTTCCTTTCCTTTCCTACCATTACTGCCCCCTGGTCTACAGTATTTCCAATTGCTCTAGACGACCGGCCCTGTTGGGGCCCTTCGAGCCCGCCGACAGCAGGGACGCCGAAGAATGGGAGCGACGAAGAGGACGGGGAAATGTCGCCGTGAAATTGAAGCCACAGTTGCGCTTTCTCGCTCCTATGCATAGCATGCCATGCCAACGTGAAATTTGATTTCGTGGATTTATCTTTCTCGGTACCTAGCGATGTCGAGCCTTTCTTTACTATTTTTGCGATTTGCGCGGAGAGGGGGCTTTTGAGACGTGGGGGCTTATGTCTTGGGAGCATTTGTCGTGCACCGCTGCACAACACAACTTGCGCACGCTTGTTTGTTACTGCACGTTTGTTGCGGTGCGGTGCCGTGCTAGTACCCCAGTCTCCATTCACTTCGAATGTTATTACATGTAGCTGCATCATTTCAAGTTCCTCAGCAGTCAAAGCGCAATCGACGTCACAAGAAGCTAGCCACTTTGGTTCGAAGCGACCCTTTGTCTCGAGCGGACTCGAAGCCTCTTGGCAGCCGGGCAATCAGCCGCAGCACTGACAGCCGACGCCGCAGCCGCAGGCGAAGCCCAGGCAGCACACGCATTCGCCATTCGTCGCCATGTCTGATCTCTAGCTGAATCGGCGGGACTTGCAGCAACCACTTGACTTCTCACAGCTCTTACGCACTCTTCGACTTGTATGCCGTTTGTTAAGCTCAGAGACTGACGGAGCAAACGCTGGAAGACCACTCAACTTATACGCGAGCACTGTTGGCTATCATGACACATCCAGTCCAACGCGTCGATCGAGCACTTTGGACATTGTACTCTTGCGCAATCTGCGTTCCCAACGAAAGTGTCGCGCCTGGTTTCCAACGTGCCATGGCGTGCGTGCACACAGAGTAACGCACAAAGTGTACTGTGTAAACAGCGGTACATAACTTCAAGCACCTCTTGCTCGAACTCTGCGCATGATACACCTGCGCTGGGCAGATGTTCGAGCTCGAGAGAAGAATGTTCGAGCAATGATCCAAGCGTGCGTGCGTGCGTACATGCGTGCGTGCGAGCGTGATTGTGTGCGTGCGTGATTTGTGCTGATAAATGGCACTACACATGTGTAAGTCCGCAATAAGGAAGACTGACTGAATCATTTGCACTCGCTTCAATAATCGTGTTGACATGGAGTCCAGAGGATTCGGTGATGATAGTCGACTTCGACGCTGTCCACTAGCAACTCGATACTCTTTCAGGCCAACTGCGGCTCGTTCCATCTCTCATTAGTGGCTGCGACGCAACCCTCACCATTTGTACATGCCGTAAACGATATAAATACCCAACCCGGAGGGTTAATCGTGTCATTCGAGCCATAGGAGGGGATGTAATTGTAAGGGGATAGCCGATAGGAGGAGGAGGAGAGCTAAGAAGGACGGACCTCTATTGGCCCAAGTGAAGCAGTACCCCATGACTTAAATGTAGCTCCCATCTTTTGTGTTTTTTATTTATTATTTATATATATTCATATATTTACTTTTACCTTTCAACTTGGCCTTTGGGATGGGTAGCCTTTATTTTGGCCCGCACGGACGCACGGTCGCACGGACATTAATATATGTACTTTTAGTTTCTATTTAAATTACAATCTAAAACTTTGATCTTTGGGATGGGTAGGCTTTATTTTGGACCGCACGGACGCACGGACATTTATATATGTACTTTTAGTTTCTATTTAGGTTACAATCTAAAACTTTATCTTTGGGAGCGATGGGTAGGCTTTATTTTGGACCGCACGGACGCACGGATGCACGGACATTTACATATGTACTTTTAGTTTCTATTTAGGTTCAATCTAAAACTTTATCTTTGGGAGGGATGGGTAGGCTTTATTTTGGACCGCACGGACGCACGGACGCACGGACATTTATATATGTACTTTTAGTTTCTATTTAGGTTACAATCTAAAACTTTATCTTTGGGAGCGATGGGTAGGCTTTATTTTGGACCGCACGGACGCATGGATGCAAGGACATTTATATATTTAGTTTTACTTTCTATTTAGGTTACAATCTAAAACTTTATCTTTGGGAGCGATGGGTAGGCTTTATTTTGGACCGCACGGACACACGGACATTTATATATTTAGTTTTACTTTCTATTTAGGTTACAATCTAAAACTTTATCTTTGGGAGCGATGGGTAGGCTTTATTTTGGACCGCACGGACGCACGGACGCACGGACATTTATATATTTAGTTTTACTTTCTATTTAGGTTACAATCTAAAACTTTATCTTTGGGAGCGATGGGTAGGCTTTATTTTGGACCGCACGGACGCACGGACGCACGGACATTTATATATTTAGTTTTACTTTCTATTTAGGTTACAATCTAAAACTTTATCTTTGGGAGCGATGGGTAGGCTTTATTTTGGACCGCACGGACGCACGGATGCACGGACATTTATATATTTAGTTTTACTTTCTATTTAGGTTACAATCTAAAACTTTATCTTTGGGAGCGATGGGTAGGCTTTATTTTGGACTGCACGGACGCACGGACGCACGGACATTTATATATTTAGTTTTACTTTCTATTTAGGTTACAATCTAAAACTTTATCTTTGGGAGCGATGGGTAGGCTTTATTTTCGACCGCACGGACGCACGGACGCACGGACATTTATGTATGTACTTTTAGTTTCTATTTAGGTTACAATCTAAAACTTTATCTTTGGGAGCGATGGGTAGGCTTTATTTTGGACCGCACGGACGCACGGACGCACGGACATTTACATATGTACTTTTAGTTTCTATTTAGGTTACAATCTAAAACTTTGTCTTTGGGAGCGATGGGTAGGCTTTATTTTCGACCACACGGACGCACGAACGCATGGACATTTATATATTTAGTTTTACTTTCTATTTAAATAACAATCTAAAACTTTATCTTTGGGAGCGATGGGTAGGCTTTATTTTCGACCGCACGGACGCACGGACATTTATATATGTACTTTTAGTTTCTATTTAGGTTACAATCTAAAACTTTATCTTTGGGAGCGATGGGTAGGCTTTATTTTGGACCGCACGGACGCACGGACGCACGGACATTTACATATGTACTTTTAGTTTCTATTTAGGTTACAATCTAAAACTTTATCTTTGGGAGCGATGGGTAGGCTTTATTTTGGACCGCACGGACGCACGGACGCACGGACATTTATATATGTACTTTTTTTAGTTTCGAACGTGGACGCCAGATGTCGGCGCCATTCTGTCACTGAGTCACAAACCTCTGTTTATTGCCGTGACACTGAGTACTTATATTGATTCGCCAGAGTATTTGCACTGGGATTTAAAGATGCGCACAAAACAAAAAGGAGAACGACACTGCAGGGGCGAGTTCAGTTGGAGTTACGTACAGAGGGTGTGCGGTTTACATAGGAACGAAACAACGACACGCAGTGGCGAATACCTAAAGGAGTGCCTCTGACAGCAACTCATGCTGCTGTTTGGGGTAGAATCTTTGGGGATTTTACACAGAATGTTGTGCGCACATGGAGTGAGCCGTCTTGACTTTACACGAGAAGGTCCTTCACCAGCGTGTCGACCACTGCGTCACAGACGAGTTCGACGATCCGGCCCTGCAGAATATTTCATTTTTTGAGTAACCAGAGCATACGTGTAGCTGGGGCTGGGGGGGGGGGGGCGGGGATTGGCGGCGGAGCACTATTTTTGGAAGACCGACCCAACTGCCCCCCAATCCTCGGTCCCCCAGAATTTGGCGGTTTAGTCCTCCGCGCCCCACTGTTTCAGACCGACTTACAGGGGGTGGAGCCAGAGGTGTAACTGGCCATCGAAGCTGAGGGGGGGGGGGGTGAATCTGGGATTTTTCAAAAGTCGCTGGGGGTGACCTGCACGGCCAAATTTGATACAATTTCTCTTTTTCCAGCCTCAATAATGACCTAGAAAATGCTTCGCGAATGCTGAAAACACAGCGCCGCAGGCAAAAATTTGTGAATTTTTGGCCAAAACGCGCTTCAGTGACTCTAAAAATGGTCAGTTGGAGCAAAAAAACAGCGCCACAGGCAAAATTTGGTGATTTTTTGGCCGAAAACGAGCCCAAAAGACTCCAAAATGGTCTGTAGGTGCGTAAAATACAGCGCCGCAGGCGAAATTTTTGACATTTGGACAATAAATGCTGCTCACAGGCCTGAAAAACACCTTGGGAAATATGAGAAACACAATTCAGCCATAGGGGTAACCTGCAGTCAGTGCAGGATTGACTAAAGCTGAGGGGGGGGGCCGGTGAACCCTACCTACACACACCCTACCCAGTTACACCTATGGGTGGAGCAGAGGTGTCTACGAGACGGAAAGAACACGAAAAGAAGAAGACGATATAGATATACAGAGGAGGATTGACACCCGGCGGCCCGCCTCTCCCCCCGCGGTCTGCCCCCCCCCCCCCCTGGCGCAAGCTGGAAAAATGGCGATGGATGGGTGGAAGAAGGTTGGGGGACTTTGGGAGGGCGTTGGAACAGTTTTGCGTGGCGCTCAAACGTCCCAAACGCCCCCCCCCCACCCCCCCCCAGTTACAGGTATGCTGTGTGTCCCCAGTTACGAATGGTGTCACAGCCTGGGCGCCCCCATCTGAAAGAGCTGTTTATATGCATGTGAGAAACAGATTACGGAGAAAGGTATGGTATATGCCGAATTGACCGACTCCAAACATTACGAATAATGCAAAGAAGAAGAAAAAGATAAGAAGTGATGACCCCCAATCCCGTCCGTGCCAATTTTAATAGGCTGATAAAAAGTGTCACAAAGATTATGAGGATGTGGAACTGGTGAACATCACGCTAACGTACACAAACAATTCCATATACACCTACCTCTGCGTAGATTGCGCTCCGGTTCACCGCCACCTCTTCTGCCGCTCTCAGAACCGGAGCACGCAGGCAAATGAGCTCGATCATCTGCACCAGGTTGTCTTGGTCCAGCTCTTTCTCCTTCAGTCGTCTGCGAATCCTCGCAGCCGCGAGATCGCGGGCTCGATTGACGTGGTCGAGCTGCTTCAGCCGCATATGTCTAAACAAAGTAAAGCTTATCAGTTAGTAGCAAAGAGGAAGGGTACTAGTCGGAAGTCACAGTCAGACACCATTTGGGGGAGGCGCCGATATGTGAATGCGAGATACGGACATTCGATACAACGGGTGGAGCCAGAGAACATGGTAGATAAATTTATAGGAAAGTAATGTTAACTTGAAGTAGCCATTTTTTTGCTCAGGGTGGTTAAATAAAATAGAATATGAACAGTTTCTTATGGGTTGTTGCTTGTTATAGTACGGATACCATGTGTTCCCAAATGCTGTGCAAAGAGAAAAAAGAATGAGGAAAGGTTTCAAAACAAGATCAATAAACAAAAATTATTTACTCTAGTTCCAGCTTCCGCATCCTCTTTCGCTGGCGGTACAACTTGCGCTTGATCCTTTTTTTTTCTTTCTTCAGTTCCTGTAGCTCGTCCTTCATCGCAGCCGCTTCTTGCTGAATGTCACTTTTCATAGTCGGAACATGTTATTATGCTCGGCTCATTAGGGGGAGGAGAGGAGACGGAGTTAGAGGAAGGGGAAGCAACGCGCGGACAAAATACTAGACAATTGTTCATCCCAAAAATCTCGATTTACCCACGCCCTGCGTTCGAAAAATTCGGCGATTTACTCCACCCCTGACGCAAGTTCCGCGGGCACCTATGAGACACTGAACACAGTAAACTGCGACTTGAAACACAAAATGCGGGTTCATCCCATCCAGTACCTGACGCAGCAGCTGCTCCACTTGACTTGGTCACGCCGCATGTACAACGCGAGGAACGAGGATGCGTCGTTCCAGCTCTTCCTAAAAAAAACACCTTTGCTGTGCAGAACCAAAGCGAAACACGAGAAAAACTAGCGCACTGCCATCTCAATCGTAGCCGACCGGTGACGCTGCGATGCGGAGTGGAAGACGCGCTGCGGACTCTGCAAAATTCTGAGAAAGAAATGTTCTGGGATCTTGAATTAGCGCAGTTTTGAAGCTCGGGTTCAAAATTTAAAAGCAGTTGATACAGTAGTGCTTAACAGACGCTGGTTTTTCAACTTGTACCGGCTTTGCAATAAAACAGCAAAGCACCGTAACCTCTTGTCCGTGCGTCCTCCGTAACCTCCGTAAATGTCCATGCGTCCGTGCGTCCGTGCGGTCCAAAATAAAGCCTACCCATCACTCCCAAAGATAAAGTTTTAGATTGTAACCTAAATAGAAACTAAAAGTACATATATAAATGTCCGTGCGTCCGTGCGTCCGTGCGGTCCAAAATAAAGCCTACCCATCCCTCCCAAAGATAAAGTTTTAGATTGTAACCTAAATAGAAACTAAAAGTACATATGTAAATGTCCGTGCGTCCGTGCGTCCGTGCGGTCCAAAATAAAGCCTACCCATCGCTCCCAAAGATAATGTTTTAGATTGTAATCTAAATAGAAACTAAAGTACATATATTAATGTCCGTGCGTTCGTGCGTCCGCGCGGTCCAAAATAAAGCCTGCCCATCCCTCCCAAAGATAAAGTTTTAGATTGTAACCTAAATAGAAAGTAAAACTAAATATATAAATGTCCGTGCGTCCGTGCGTCCGTGCGGTCAAAAATAAAGCCTACTCATCCCAAAGATCAAAGTTTTAGATTGTAATTTAAATAGAAAGTAAAACTAAATATATAAATGTCCGTGCGTCCGTGCGTCCGTGTGGTCCAAAATAAAGCCGACCCATCCCAAAGGGCAAAGTTTTAGATTCTAACCTAAATAAAAACTAAAAGTACATATATAAATGTCCGTGCGTCCGTGCGTCTGTGCGGTCCAAAATAAAGCCTACCCATCCCAAAGGTCAATGTGTATGTATATATTTATATATATATATATATATATATATATATATATATATATATATATATATATATATATATATATATATATATATATATATATATAATGAATATATATATATATATATATGTACGACGTATACGTACATATATATATATATATATATATATATATATATATATATATATATATATATATATATATATATATATATACATACGTATCTATATGGGGTAGTGCGTAATCTGGGCCCCTCTATTACCGACCACAACATCCGCGGCACCAATCATTACACACTCATTGAGGGTGGATTGAAAGTCGACACTCATCGTGCACGAATCCACTGGACAGTCGTTTAGACCTCCAGAGCTATATAGTGACACATGGCGTTAACCCAGTATCATATAGTCGGCGTCGGCATCATATACATAGTCGTCCCAAAATCGAATCGTGTTGGATCCATAGCAGTTGGCTTGGGTGCATTTAAAATGCTGGGATGAAACAGTTGTCTTACTTTACGCCACTACTTTTAATATACAAAGTTGCTAAAGGCAACTGCTACCAAGGCTACCAACTGTGGCTATGTACACATTGAAGGGTGCATTATGTACAGCATGTATGTACAGTGCAGCGTAGATATGTACATGTACATAGGGTCGGCGAATCGCAAACTAACACTGGTTGCAGCTCGCCTTCTAAAAATACTGGTTCCGTTGCCCAACAATACACAGCGATACAATTTAGTGCACAGAAGATTTTAAAGAATTCTTTTAGCGAAAAGTGTCGGGACGTTGTAACTACCGTAAATCCTCTAACAGTGTCGCACATCCAATAGTGCCCCCCGGGTAAGGAGATGCTGCAAGCGGCATGGAGCTCTGGAGGCACTGTTGGTGGATTCAAGGTAGGTATCTCGATATTGCGGTCACCTTTTCTTTTACACATTGCATTGCTCGACATTCACTGTTGTTCTGAGACTGCCGATTTGCACACTGGTCAAAGAACTAATCTCGCTTCTCGCTAGGAAAAAGAAAAATGGGTCATCGCGTGGGTGTTGTGCGTCTGTTGGGAAGTCTGGCCTTTCGAGTTTGTCGCCGCGTGTCTCGTTCTCGCCACCGAGAGTCAATACTACACCTGTATGCAAAACGCTCCTCTACTCCGCAGTCAGTCGCACGACGTCCATTCCAGTCTCCTACACACCATTGCCCAACGCGCGGCGCTATGCGAAAAACAAACGCAAACGTACATAAAGTCGGCGGGTCAGGGGGGGGGGGGGGCTGCAGTTGACCGCAGGGCGCGCCTCTGTCAACACCGAAAGAAGCGCGCGCGAGAGCGGGGAGAGGGGACCCGTCCCTTCCACTGTTCTGTTTCTCTCTTGACGCAGGCTGCTGCAAAGAAACGCTCCCCATTGCCCGTCAGTAGCGCGCGCGCGCGGGCGAGTGCCCACTCGTCAGCACGACGCGCTGTTGACGAGGAGACAAAGACTGGGTCTGCTGACTCAGCCCACCCTGGACGAACTTCTTGCGTCCTTTCAGAGTCCACCCCCTTAGATGTCTTCTGGGCAGCAGGGCGGAGGAGCGGCCGCGACTGGACTCAGAAGGAACAACGGCATGCGCGCCACCGCCGAGGTCTGCACGCTGGTGCTCCTGATCTGGCTGGGAGAGATGCGACTCGTCTGGATGGAGGATACAGGTGGTGCAGCGCTTACAGTGAGCCATGCCGTAAATACTCTGATTGTGTTCCCCATCCAATAGTGCCCCCTCTCCACAGATCAATTGCGAATGGTCGACGTAATAGCGCCTCCATAACCCCTGTGCGTTCATTGGAAGAACCCTGAGGCGGAGGCGAGGCTCCATTGGGAATGGGAATTGGGAATTGGGGCTCCCTTCTCGTGGTGAACAAGCTTGGGGAATCGTTGCAGCGAAAAATGTAGTCGGTATTAACGCAGTCTCGAAACATTTATACTACGTGTATGTACTATACAGATGACAGCGTCGAAAAGAAGGAGATTATTCCATACTCAAGAAGGCGGCTCATCTACTGGCTACCCTGGAATCGCGTTGTACGCCCCTTGAAGTGGGACAGGAGTCTATTCGGCTCTGCAAGACGTGCCCACACCATCAATCGCGGGTCCTACAAGCAATACCTCAAGTTGGAGCCTCTCAATGACGCTCCACACAAGCACGAGTTACAGGAAAAGGTAACTGGAAGCACAATGTTGGTAATTGAGAAAATATGTACCGTAAATCCTCCAATAGTGCCCCCTGGGCACTACAACTTCAACCTCGTTCTACTCGGGGGCACTATTGGAATTCTTTTGTGTTTTTTAGATGATTAACAGTTTAAAGTACCTGGAATGTCATTCATTAATGGGCGTAGCTGCGTACACACCATTTATATACGTAACTACTGCTTGATTTGAGTACCTGTCTGTATGACCCAAATTGTATGGAACTTCCAACCTTTAGCGCCGAATATTGCTCAGTGTGTTGTTGCGTGTGAAACGGAACCGGCATTTTCAGAAGGCGAACTGCCAGCAGTGGAACACGAAGCAGTTGTACGAGCTGTTGGAGAACGCCGGCGGAAGGAACCAACAGTTCATGGCCAACGACGCGGACGAAGCCGCGAGAAATTTCGGTGCCTTTTCCCACACGAAGTCGCCAACCATGCAGATGCAACACGATGCGCCACCCAACACCGACGCGACGGTTAGAAACGTTTCACTAACTAAACTTATGACGCCTCCTTAGTATTTCATTTTGATGCGCCGACTTACTCTAGAAAAAAAACTAAAGTGCAAACTCGGTGGTATTTAAAAAATCTCTTGTTTGAAGCTATTCAAAGTCACCTCAGAACATAATCAAGTAGAGGATATTCCAACAGGCGTTGGACGTATAGGAACGTACAATATGCACAGCAGGAGTACTTCTTGCATGATTTCACACTGTTAAGCTTTTAAAAAAGCTTTGAGGAGCATAAACCAGTGTGAACGATCTACATGCGCACCATGTACTACATTTACAATGTGAACCATGTTCCGCTTTTTTTCAGCGAGTACCATTGTGCCTAATGCGCGACTCGACGTGTCCATTCAGTTGCCGACGATACGCCAATTTGTCTGCGACGAAGAGTGTCTCAACTTCAAGCGAAGATTACTCGCAGCCGCACGCGAGGTGGATCAACGCCACAACCAGACATCCAGGGCTCTGAATGAAGCTTCAAACGCAGACCCCGTTGATGTTCTCGCCAATGACGATGGCACAGCGGCTCATGACAGCGGCTGCAAACTGGGTTAGTCAGCACTATGCCAGGCCTGCAAGCGATTCGCGAATCGAAATTGAATTCATTGATGTACGCAATGTTCCCCCGCGACAGATGGACGGTAGCAGCGTCAATGAAATTTCATTTTTAAGGCAGTGATAATCTATTCCTCGTAAATATGTAGTGTCCTGGGTGGGAGGGTTAAAGAATGGTACCACTTGAGGATTTACTGTACACGTACGTCAGTTCTGCAGAGCGGTTCGTGGCCACGGCCAACTGCAGCGGCCGTGGTTCCTGGGTGGAGCGGTCAGGGCTCGAGGAGGAAGGTGGCAGGGCAGAGGAGGGCTACGCCCAGCTGTGCTCGAGCTGCCGGGGCGTCTTCGTGCTGCCCAGTCGCTGCTTCCCACGCTTCTTCAACGCCGTCCAGTGCCAGGGCCACGAGACGCGCTGCATCTTCGACCTCTGGACCAGCGCTGGTGCGACCTCCTTGCTTCCTTGCAATTATCGATTTTTCAGCAGTTGTTGCACCGACCAAAGCAAACGAGCTGTGATTAACGCGTTTCGCCAGCATACACGTAAAATGTTATGATGAAACAGTTTTGGTCTTACGGTCTCGCCACTGTCGCCTTTCCAGATGCTCTCCAATTTATCAGTTACCATGTACCTAAACGAGTGGTGCAAACTGTCAGCACTAAACATGGTAAAGAGTGCAATTTTTGTAAACAGTACAGTGTACAGTTGAATAGCGCGCACGCACGCACGCACGCACGCACGCACGCACGCACGCACGCACGCACGCACGCACGCACGCACGCACGCACGCACGCACGCACGCACGCACGCACGCACGCGCGCACGCGCGCACGCACGCACGCGCGCACGCACACACGCACGCCCGCACGCACGCACGCACGCACGCACGCACGCACGCACGCACGCACGCACGCACGCACGCACGCACGCACGCACGCACGCACGCACGCACGCACGCACGCACAGCACGCACGCACGCACGCACGCACACACGCACGCACGTCATTGCAGCGCACGGCAAGTGCGAGTCGCGCCGGCTGGAGTTCGCGGTGCTGGAGAAGGCCGGCCGGTCGGGAGGCTGCGAGGAGTGGCGACTGCGCCACGTCAGCGTGCCCACCGCCTGCGAGTGCCTCCTCAGCGTGCACTCATGGCTCAGAGCTTAGACTAATGCGACCCATGCCCTATTTATTGATTTTTGCGTTCTACTACATATCGCAAATGTCCAAATAGTGACCCTGGACGCTGTACTCTTGCGCTCTCCGTAGAGAGGCACTATCTGGGGGAGGTCTACTATTGTTGGAGGATTTACGGTAGGTCTCGCGATCGCTCTGCGGAACAGATTGTCCGGTGAATGCGCGTAGTGTTCAGCGTCTATACGTTTCATCGACTTCAATACACCCCAATGGGGCAGTAAGTAGAATACCGTATCTATGAACAGAATGTTGTAGTCAGTAAGAGAGCTCCGTTGGCAGGCAATTGCGTGAATAAACGTCGAGAGCATCTTATGCAATGTGCATCAGCAAAACAAAGCAAGGCAACCGTCGTACACTCTGCCTAGCAGTACAATCCTGCACCTATATATATCCAGCAACATAATATGTAACATGAACACACTACGAGCATACTGCATGAACAGTCCCCTGACTATGCATTCCCACTTTCCCACTTAGTGGAGTGGTGAACGCGTGTCATCACGTCATCACTAGAGATGGAAGTGTTCGCCGTGGAAGTGCAGATGGATCTGCGCGTCGGACAGTTGGGAGCAGAGGACGCGCGTCGAGTTCATGAGTGCGTCTGGGCCGCAGCAGAATACAGCCACGAAACGCTCGCCACGCTCCGCTGCGCTTCTAAAGTGCGTGGCAGTGACCAGGCATGGGCACAATAAAAAAAAACTAAAAGAAACTGGAAATTTTTTCTAAAATAAAAAAAAGGCTGTCAAAAATCGTCTAAATAAAAAGTAAACAACGAGGCAAAAACGTAGGTTTTAATGCGTTTCAACCCTATATACCTACTTAGTAGCAGCCTGGATAAGCTAAATAACCATAATTAGCACCGTTGGAGGTGTTCTGGAGGCTGTCTCGACGTACCGACGTCTCGATTGTGTCATAGTCTATCAGTTTGTAATAAGTTGACGAAAGATCTTCACTGGATTATCTCGTTGTTATTTTGCCTCTACTAGGGTTAAAACACCTTCTGCATCATTTATTTGTCTTCTAAAACGGTATTTGAGATCTTTTAATATTTGTTTTTGATAACAATTATTTTTTTTTTTATCCAAGCCTGGGAGTGACTGCAATGTCATTTATTACCTGTCACCTGCCTTATTTTTAAGGTGTCTCACATGTCACCACTCATGGTGAATTGAATGCCACAGTATAATGTTGTTCTGAAAAATTGCACTCAGCTAAGGCTCCATGTAAGTCTGAGTTACATGTGTAAGGATGGTGTACGCCATGTGCCTGCATATTGCGATGTCTGTACGTATATGTAATGGACATGTGCAGTTGACCATGTACATCCCCTTACACGAATATTTGTGTGACACGATGGCACCTATCCGTACCCTGTGCATGCGTTATGTATGTACTGTGGCGTTTGAACGTATGTACCTATATACCTATATTGTAATCAACTTGGAATGTTGTTTGTAACGTGGAGAATGACAAACAGAATAATTAGCAGCACAGACAATGCAACTCTGACTGTAAAAATATGTATAAATATGCAAATTTTGATGTAAAACACTGCACCTTTTGACGTCGCCTAGAATCTCCTCAACGTTTGGCCGTCCACGGTTGAAACGCTACTGAGGATTCATCACCCGCGCTTTCCACTGAGTTGGACCGTGTCACCGGGTGGCGTCGAGAACGTCGGTTAAAAGATGCTGAGTCTGTGAATTAAGGCAACTTGTTTTACCTATACATCCACTTTAGCGCGTTGAATATAAAGTGCATTCCAGTTTCAAAACAGCAACGTACGTGTTACGTTAGGTTTTCTAATAGTGCCCTATGAGCACAATTGCTTCAACCCCGGGCACTATTTGAGAATTGATGGTAGGTGCATCGGTACGAATAAAACCAACAGACCTCTGTGTTGCCCAGTTGCTTTGACTCTTGCAAAATAGACGAAATCACTTCTTTTGCTGGACGAGCACCAAGCAAAGCGCACCTAAATAACACATTCGTATTCGGATCTCGGACGGAAACTAGTAATTACTACTCCACTTGCCATCTAAATTGTCAGCTGATATCGCCTCCGACGGCCTATATATTTTCAGTTGTTGATCCAAGCAATTTTTCAGTTTTACAAAATAATAATCGAAAAAATATGTTGTCAACCTGGTTGAGTCGTCGTAACATTGCTTCTGGTCGCATAGTATTTGCTTCCATAGGGACATTACTGGAGCGCAGCCAAATGCCTCCAGCGAGAAAACACAAACGTCTTTTACTTGACGTCGTCGAAATCCATTTCCGGCCAGCGAAATGGTCCTCCGATTAGAACAGCCAAGTCGACCCTATCCTTGTCACCACTGGTCTCGCTCTCGACGAGCTTGGTCACTGCTTGTCCAGTTTCCAAGAACTTTCACATGAATAGTCAGCTGCGGGTAAACGTTTCGTGGCTGGCCCATACGCGGAAGACAGAAGGTGGAAGATAATGGGAATCCGACAATGGACGAAAGCTGACGTAAGTAACTATCAGGCTTGCGTAAAAAAAAATCATTTTTTCGGTAATTAAAAGAATATATTTTTTAAAAAGTTATTTATTAAATGTTCTTGAGATAGGTTTGGATGTTAAATCAATGTTCTAATACGTTCTTTCAGTGAGTCGGACTACGACTATGACTATCTAGACTTGGTTTGACAGCCTACAGAACACCTACAATAGTGCTAATTATGGTTATTTAGCTCATCCAGGCTGCTATTAAAGCTAAGTAAGTATATAGCGCTTAAACACACTAGAACCGTCGTTTTTGCCTATTTTTAGCACTTTTAAACGATTTTGACAACGTGTTTTTTAATTAAAAAAATTCCAGTTTTTTTAAACTTTTTTAGAGTTGTTTTTGTTTATTTGCCCAAGCCCGGTTACTACATAGAAGGGAGAGGGGTGGGGGTGGGGGGGGGACAGAGACAAAGAAGGGCATGAAGTGTGCTGAAGACGTAATCAAAAATACGGTAATAATAATTTACAGCGTGGAAGCACCAAGTTCACCAAGTGTCATCTACGCGAATACCCTGCATATGTGCAATGTATAAACT